>QLOH01001190.1:0-74213 GCA_026901365.1 Sesbania bispinosa | reverse complement strand
AAAATACATGTAGTTCATAAAAAATCACTTTACTAAAGTGAGAATAAAAAAAAGTAAAAAATGCAAGAATAATCTTGAAATTGAAATAGTGAAATTCTAATGGCTTAAAAATATGCATATATAAACAAGAATAATATTGTCTACAAATTTGTTGATAGAATGATCAAAGACGAGATAGAGTTATTTATCACTAACTTACTTGCATATAAAAAAGTTGAGAAATGATAATATGATAAATAGGAAATAATTAACCATCAAAGGTCATAGAAGTAGGAAGCGCTATTCCACCCCCGCCCCTTCCTTGCAAGTCCTCTACATAAGGCGTTGTTTCATTTAGTGTCTTGTCAAGTTTCCTTTCCACCCCGTCCAAAATCACACTATTTGGGTAAATAATTTTTTCAATACATTATTTTGGTATTAAATTTTTATTTTTACCTTTATTTGGTCAAAAAGCCTTATATATCATTTCCTTTACTTTTGCCTTTGTATAGGCTTCCTATTGAGAAAGTAAACAAACTTTAGAAAGCTTATCAGAGAATTTCTAAAGACAATAACACAACCATGAGTGAAAATGTAACAAGTCATTGTAATCATGAAATAGAACAATGCACAATAACATTAGCTCAACAAGGAATTGAAACAAACAACAAAATAAGAAATAAGAAAATACTAACCGCGAAGAGCTGGATCGGTGAGATTGAGATTGCAATTACTTTTCAGATAGTGAATCATGAAGTGTCAAGAGAACTTATGCAGAGAATGAAAGATATGACAACTGAGTTTTTTGATCTTCCAATAAAAGAGAAGGACAACTGGAAAATGCCCTCATATGACATGTGAATTTTTTTTGAGGATTTGTCGAGTTTTTTCAACTTAGACAAATTTTTTGCTAGATTTGAGAATTTACAGTGCTCTCCTCCATGTCTTGCACAATATTCTTGGAATTAGTCTTTTCTCTTGACCTTTCCTTTCTCCTATACTCCTTTTTGGCCTCAACACAAAAATCTAAATCCTTTTTCAAATTCCTGTTGTCCTTTGCATCAACAGTAGCACCATCATCACCCATCCATATTGAATGTAGAGGTAGATCAGATGAAGTGATAGCGAAAGTGGAGGAGTTGAAGTGTGCTGCTTCGTTCAAGCTAGTTCATTAATTGCATTGGCAGCCATCTTAGCCTTTTTCCCATTCCCATTGCTTTGTTTTTGAAGCACAACAACGACATAGTAGTTATCTGGGATTGGAGTATCAAAGAGAATATATAGCAAGTGGCTCACAAGGAAGGTGTTACTTGCAAAAGCATTCTCAGGATCAACAAAAACAAGACTATGATGAGGGTAAGAAGATGTTGAGAAACTGGTCTAGACATGTTATTGTTTTTGTAAATTAATGTTTCAATCCACCTAATTTTCCTGTACTTCATATGAATCAATATTAACAGCTAGAACGTATCTAATTATTTTAAAGAAAAAAGCATAAATCTACAGTATAATTAAAATTTATTTTGAACTAACCTCATCAAATTCAAGGCAAGGGTTCCATTCCTTCTTGAGCATGTAGTCCATATAGAAATTGAGGCAAGTTCCCCACATCTGGAACCTTCGTTTGACAAAGCATATTTCTAATATCAATAATAGATTAAATAATAATTTCAAACTAAAAAAGTTTATTACAATCAACAAAAATCAAACAAATAACAACAATTCACAAATAGAGGAAACAAAAAAAGTCACAAGACTAGATTTAGGAAGAAGAAGATCTCACCAAAATTGAATTTGATATATGAGACACAATAATTTGAAGCATCAAATTGAAAATATTGGTGTGGCACTAACAGGGAATTATGGTACGGAGAACGATGATATCACTCCACCCTCATTGGTGACGTATTGTCATGCTCAATCGTCACTCCACTCTCTCCAATGCCGGCGTCGACGTCACTCCATCACCATGCTTCGTGGTTTCAATTGAAAGTGTGAGAGACCTAATTGCAGTAAAAAGTGGAACAAGGGTTTACAGAGAAAGAGTTCAAAAGGAAAAAAGATGAGAGTTCTGTGCAAAAAGGTTGAAACAGGTTTTAACTTTTAAGCTTTTAGATATAAAAAAGTTAGTAAGTAAATATAAGGTCATTTACACCCCAACATCCCTCAAAAAAATTCTTAAACTAATATTTTATAATTTTTTATATTATTTCATACTATTATATTATTTTTATTACTTTAAGCAACTCAATCAATTTTTACCTTCATCCTAATAACTCTAAAAGTGTCACTTTCAATTTATTTACATTCATCACGATTCACGAGAACGAACAGTGATATAGAGTTTGTGAAGGCTTCAATTGAAACAAATACGAGCACGTTTGATTTAGCGTTGAAATGTGGTAAACTCACGTTTTCAACGCTAGAAATAGTTGCGTCGGAAAATCCAAACTTGAGTTTCACCAATTTTAATGCTAAACCAAACACACACTACATTGATGCAACATTAGTATGTAATTGACCTTTTCCCATTCTTTGAAGAGCACTACTTGCTGCCCTTGACAAATGAATTCTATATGGAAAACCTCACATTGATGAGCGATGATCTTCTGCACAAGAACAAAAGAAGGGGAACAATGACAGAAAAAGATGCATGTGGGAATAAATAAAGGGAGTAGGTGCAAATTCAATGGGTACATTTAAACCATTGATTATATATGATCCAATGGTCATTATTTTACGTTTTCATCTCTCACAATTAAACAATACTCTCACTTGATATGCTTCCTTATATATATATATAAGCTTCCTTTTATATATATATATATATATGGATTAAAAAATAAGAATATGATCGAATCAAAATTTATCTTATAAAAGAAAAATAAAATTAATATGAATTTTTTTATTTAAAACAAAATCCTTTTATTAATCTGAGTTACTATGAGCGTATCTATGTTTAGATTTGCATTATTCTCTACTTGGGCCTGACCCATTTTCTGCTGGTCCTCAGCACAATATATTAAATCAGTATTCTTTCACATAGATAATGTGAAATTTTTTGACCAAAAAAGATAATGTGAAAGTTATCTTTTTAAAATTTTTGAAATAATCACAAAATATTCAACAAAAATTACTGGATAATTGTGCATGAGTTGGAACTTGGAACTATAGGGGCATGACAAATTGCCCAAGGGTGAATAAAAAAACCCTACTTACAGTTCCCATTACAACCATTTTGTTGTTGCTGCAAAATATTTAGGTTCAGTTTGGATTGACGTTTTGGTGAGTTAAACGTGAGTATTTTTTAAGCAAACGTGAGTTCACAATTTTCTGCAATGTTTGGTTAAGCATCCATCACGCAAGTTTATAAGAAAACGCATGTTAGCTTCTGCGTTCTTCCATACGTGAGTTCGGAGGACTGTGTTGCAGTTACGTTTTTCAATTTCATTTTTACCCTAAATGCAATGAGCTTAACTGATGATGATCGAGCACTTGTCCTAACAAGCACCATTTGCTTATTTCGCTTCACTGGTAGACATCCTGAATGACGATGAGCACTTGAAACAGAAACATGGTTGTATTCAAAGCCGAAGGTAAGTTACCCGTTACATAGAAGTTGAACATGGCGTTACGTTGAACAGATGTGGGTTTCACGTACTTGCATCGCTCGATGTTCTTCTTCAAATCTTCATCCAGGTCGGTTTCTACAAAGGCATTCACCGGTCTATGAAGATTTTATTCTCATCATCGCGTGCACCAGGATACGACGCACCATTACTGGTTGAGAACTGGTTTTGGTCCGTTTGTGTTTGTGTTTGATAGGAAAAAATCTACAATCCTCCGGGTTAGGTACTCCTTCCATTTAAAATCCAACATCTGGCATGATTAGTTATGCATCCCCAATTTTAATTTGAAAAAAGGAAATTAAAAAAAAGAAAAAACTGTCAAATAACAAAGGGGGAGTACTAAGGAGTGGGTGCTCTTGGAGTACTGAAAATTTGTTTGTCTGATAGAGACAGAGACCAGAGCGTGAAATGTGGCCAGAGGAGAATGTAATCTGAAAACTATCAAATGTTTTATAAAATCAAATAATGGAATGCTGGAGAGGGGGTGAGAGAAAACTTTTTTAGTATCAGTGATTGTAAGTAAAAGTCGCACTCAAATAATAAGAGAAGTGAAAGAATTCAAAAAGTGCACTAATTGAGAGATTGTTGATAATGAGACTATGACTATTGAATAATATAGGAGTAGATTTATTATATTTTTTGAAATTTTAAAAAATTATTTCAATCCATATATTATGAGATATAATAAATATTTTATATTATAAATAAATATAACTAGTTAGTTTGTCTTTTTCTATTATTTTTAAATTTCTATCAATAATTCAATACTTGCATTAGCCTAACTAGTTTGACATTTTGAAATAGCATTTTGAAGTATATTTTTCTAATATCAATTTTAGTTACAACTTGAAATGAATGTTCCAAGGATATTTTCTTGGGTTGTATGGAAAAATACTTAACTTTTTTTTTTTTTTTTGCGTGTAGGGTATTGTAGGGTATTTGTCCGAACCTTTCAAAATGTCTTTAAACTTTTTTATACTTTCATTTTGATGTCATCTTTATTTTGATGGTGTGTACAACTTCTTACATGTTTATAACCTGAAATCCTGAGAGTTCATATGCAATTCCTTCATTTCTCTTTTGGTTGGATCACTTTGACTTAGGAAAATTATTGTTTGAAGGGCTTGGGCTTGGAGCTATCCACTTAGCCCATTTGCTTTCATGGCCCACTAGTTTGCCATATATGTAATTCCTTGTATGGACAAACAACTTTTTAGTTTTGACAAAAAAAAAAAAACAACTTTTTAGTTTTTTATGACCAGTGATTAGAATCAAGCTTAAGAGAGTGTCTTGAAGGTTCTTGAGTTGAACCACTTTTGATCTTATCATTCTTTGAAGAAGGGTATGGCGATCACCATGATATATCAATTTAATTCCAATTGAATTGTTGCATGGCTGAGTTGGATTGTTCTAATTCAAGTTTCATGTGCCTTGACTAGGAATCCAAATTAAGTGAAATGTGCAAGTAGAAACACATTAGTTATCCTCAACTTCTTGCAAGGTTAACACACCGAAGAAAAAAAAAAAAAACTTCATGGTAAGCATCACCGACCATTATCATTTTATGAATTTCATAATAGAAAAAAACAAAATGAGAGAGAGCATTTTGAAAGACATGAGTTAATGACCCATTGGGTGTATGCATAGATATGGAGTTTATCCATTAGATGGTGGCTCGTTGATCTTTGTTCACAACCCATCCTTCGAATAATGGTCTGTTGGAATTCCTTTGTTATTTCCTATCTCTATTTTCTATTGTTAACTTTAAATACAAAGTGCATCTTATATTTTTTTTTTATTTAAAAGTTTTGTACAGAAAACAGTAAAAATAAAAATTTTAAAAATAAAAATATACTGAAAACAATGTGACATTTCTGAACACAAGAAATGGAAATAAAAAATGAAGATGACAACTAAAAGGGCCTTTATGTTTTATACTCCCTCTATTCCTTTTTATCTGTAATTTTTTAGAAGATTTTTATTTTCTTATTTATAATTTAAAAATTTAAGACAATATTAGTTATTTTAACCAACTATTCCTTTATATTTACTTTATTCTTAATTATTTTAGTCGCTTAAAAATTAATTAATTAGAGAGATAAATAATATGATAGAAAATTAAATAATAATTTTAATAGAAATGAAAATATTAATTTTATTTTTAATTTTTTATGTATAAAATTTAAAGTGACAAATAAATAAAATTGAGGGGTGGGATTCCTTACGCTAAACCAAACATGAAACATCTAAATGTTAATGACTAGGTTAGTAACTTTAAGGGGTTGGTCGAGTGGAGCAAGATTAGGGATGACCATTGAGCCCAAGTCCTATTGGTACCCGTAAAAATTTCCCACAATGGGCAGGGTAAAAACTCGCAAAAGTGGGTATGAGCGCAGGTACGGGCAATAGCCCACATTTTTTCATGGGGATGGGCGCGGGTACGGGCACTATGATGCTCAGCCCGCCCATGCCCGCGCTCATATATATAATTGTTTAATAAATAATACCATATATAATTATATATGAATATATTAATTTAATTAAAATATCTAATATATTTATACATATTTTTAAAATTGTTATATATAATATATTACAAATTACAAATATATTTTTAAAACTATCTATTTGTGTTTTTTTATTTTATAATAGAAAAGTGCTAGCAACACACTCTTTAACACATTCTCCCCAACACACTCCATGTGATTGGTTAAAAGTCACATGGGTCCCACCACATTGGGAGTGGGACCCACAAATTTGGTGGGACCCATGTGAATTTTAACCAATCACATAGAGTGTGTTGGGGAGAATGTTGCTAGCACTCCTCTTTATAATATATGAGTAATTAATGTTAATAATCATTTTTAACATATCTTGGACAATTCTAACACATGATATCCAAGTTTATAAAATAGTGTGACGTGAAAGTATATTGTAATATTTAATAAAAATTTTGAACTTTATATCATGTGTTGTGTTTTAGAACATTAACATTCAATGTAATTAAATTATTGTCATTGATATTTAAAAATTATGTTTGGACGATCTTCGTGTAATTTTTCAATTAAGATATAATTTTTTTAAATTAATATTTTTTTAGTAAGTTGTTAATTTTTTTACTTAATAAAAGTGTGGGTAATGGGCGCGGGTACGAACTTTTATTTTAAAACGCGGGTACGGGACGGGCACCGTGATACCTTGCCCAGAGGGTACCCATTGTCATCCATAAGCAAGACAAACCTTATTCGTCTCATTGAGGTGAGGTAAATGTAAGTTCATTTGTAATTACTCTTTGAGTTTAGGAGCTTTCCCTACCTTGGACACAGACAAGAAAAAAAAAAAAAAAAAGAGAAGGTTGGTCTTGGGCTCTTGGCCCTCGTGCGACGGTATTGCTTGGAGGTGAAAGTTACGAAAATCATTAGGCGTGTATGAAGCGTGAAGCCCACATGAGCCCATGGGTTTCAAGGTCCATGAATATTGCCATTGGATTGGACCTAGAATTAGTTGCTGAGCCCAAAGAAAAACTTGCATTGGATTTTCAGCAAAAGTAAACAGCAGTGGAGAATGAAATAATTACGTTGGGTCCAGAAAAGCTGAAGTTCCATCTGGTGACTGGTATTTCAGTGGTTATATGGGAATTGCACCTAAAAACCTCCCCTTATTATTATCCGTCAACATGGCTCACTGCTTTCTCAAAGGTTAGGCCATATCATGCAACCAAAAAAATGTCAAGTCTTTTTTAATTACCAAAACCAAAATGAATGTACGCATCCACTATGTGTCTATTTCCACCCAACAACCACTTTTAGGTAGTTTAATCAGTAAAATAGAAAGAAAAAGAGAATGCACCACCTACTACTAGTTAACACTTCACAGCATTGTACTACTGATATTTGCTTCTACAGTTATTTTTTGTTCTTTATTCTTTTTCTTGAGTGAAAGTTAGATATCCAGATTCTGCCTATGTAATTTTTAGAATATGTTATTATGCATATGCGATCCTGTGATTGTGATTCTCCTAACTAGTACTATTGTAATTTTTGGAATATGTTATTATGCATATGCAATTCTGCTTGATGCACAATTTTTTGGGGGAAAGGAATTGAAAAGTAGTTATTTCTTTTAAAAAGATTTCATATTTGAATTAAAGATCTGATTTTTTGCACATAAAATTTACGGATACCTAAGAAAAAACTATTATTAAGGCACCATGTTGAAGATATTTTATTTAAATATCACTTTGAGGATTTGGCAATCATTCTCTCTCACCCCACCATTGATATCATCTTTTCTTCCTACTCCTACATTGAAAACTGATTAGACAGAAACCAAATAATCATAGAGTGACTTGGATTCTATGGAAAGAAAAGAGGGAAGAGGATGATGCTTATATTAGGGAGATGCTTCCATTATTGGTTGCAGAGAGTGCGGGCCACACTTCTACTTAATGATATATAGTTGGGGACTGGAGATAAAACAACTTGGTGAGAGCAACAGGTAAATGAGCCATAAGCCACACAATACCCTGAAAGCAATTACTGTATGTATGTGCCAAGAGCAGGACCAAGACCAAAAGTATCCAACCCCTCAACTTACTGTGCATTTGACAGTTCTTTTTCAAGCTATAGTTACTTTCAACTCTAATAATTGGATAAAGATATCTCCAAGTAGTTTTCATGAAATTAGATTCTGAAGCAAGCAAAATTTGACCTTAATTATTCTTTGACAGCTTGCTCTGATGTTACTAATCACACAACTTTCTGTCTCTTGATAATCCTAAACTTTTGATATATTTGTGTTAACAAGTCTTATGCTTGCTAAACTTGATTAGAAATAGAGCTTGTTTGGTTTACAGTTGAGTCTCTTTCAAACGTACTTTTGGTCAAAAGTAACAACTAGCCTCTATTGGCCAAATTTTTTGTGTTAACAAGTCTTATGCTTGCTAAACTTGATTAGAAATAGAACCTGTTTGTTTTACAGTTGAGTCTCTTTCAAACGTACGTCTGGTCAAAAGTAACAACTAGCCTCTATTGGCCAAATGTATGTTTGAAATCTCCCTAGCTGTAGAACAAATGGGCTAATAGTTGTTGATATAGCAAAATTCAAGGATTGTTGTTTTTTTCTTTTTTCATGAGCTTGTTACTATTGTGCAATTGAATTTGACTAGTCAGTTCCGGCATCAAAGGAATATGTTGAACAAGATAACGTTTTTTTTTTTCCTGAGAAGGGTTTGAATCACACGTTAGAATAAGATCACAAACAAGCGGGAATCACTCACTAAAGCAAAAAAAGAAAGCTGATAGTTGACTTGTGTATGTGTTCCTTAGTTTGGTGGAGCTGATTGGGACCTTTTGATGGTCTCATGGGATTCAACCAGAATGATTCTGTAATGACTCATAGCATATGAGTTAATTATAAACCTTTTTCCATATTGCAGGCCAATTATAATGTGTCTAGAACAAATGCAAGAAAAACTGACCCCCCAAAATCCAACCATATCCAAGTATAATCATTCCCACATTGCATTTTGGTTGAATTTCTTCCCACCTTGTGAAAATATTCCCTGATTCCTACATGACTATATCTAGATTGTCAACACAAGATCATCTTAATTTGTAATGCTCCATTTATATATATAATGGTTGGTGCTGACGAGTTTGCTGACTTGATCCTTTTTATTATTTGACCAATTAAGACCTCTAGCTACTACAAATTCACTCTAGAAAAAAGAGGGTCTTGTGAGGTTTGAAAGGTTAGGAATTTATTTCATGGATTACTTTATATCAGAAAAAAAACATTGATTTGCAGTTTGCAGGACCACTAATTAGTGTGTGGGGCAGAGAGCAATCTCTACTAAGTTTAAGGAATCCACACTTTATGTTTACCTCTGATAGAGAAACAGGATATTGGATCTAATACAACACTAAAATCCCATTTAAGCAAAAGCTACCCCACATGGCAGCAATCAGGAATCCACTGTTTAAATTTTCTGTCTTTTCTTTGGGGGTAGGGTAGAATATAAATTATAATGGTATGTATATGTATATATATATATGGTATGGTAAGAAGCTGAACTAAACCACTATTACTACCTCTCAATAATCAAGTCATTGTTGACTTTGTTACTGGAAAATGAATGGTCAAACTGGGAAATTCTTATTGGCTGAAGTGGAAATAAAGGTGTTGTGATGAGTGATGACACATCTAGAGCTAGCTACTAGTTGGTTGGTTTGTGGTACTATGGAAAAGCACGTCACTCAATGCACATATATAGGGTGACAAGCCAAGAGCTTGAAGCTTTGGTTAAATTGAAACGGCTTGGTGAGCTTTGTCTGACTCAGCTGATGAGAAAACTAAAGAAAGTTCATCAATCTTGTGATTTAGACAAGAATGTCTCATGGCCATGTGCAGCATTGCGCCCCACGTGGGATATGACATGCGTGTGGGTCTCTCTAACTCTAAATGGTTTTGTTTTCTTTGTTTTCTTTGATAGTTTTGGTAAGATACAGCACATCGATAATAACATACATAGTTTCCAAGTAAGGAAGTAAAGGAAAATCAGCCTTACACACAAAGAAAGTAAACAAGATCCAATAGTGTTAAATTAAAAGTACATGCATGTATATTAATTGCAAGCTGATGCATGAGCTGAGGAAGCACTATATATTGTACCTTTTTTTTGAGGTAGTATAGTATTAGTAGTATAATATCTTTGGCATGTACATGTCCTTGAGAATTATGAGATCCTTTTTCTCTTTGGAATGGACACTAATGTACTGGACTACTGGGGTCTGTGTATGAGCTGTGTGTGTTAGGCAAGTAGCTGGCTCTGTAAAGACCCTTCTGAGACATCCTCTCACGGATCACGTGCCTTTTTCTTTTTTCTAAAATTTCTTTGACATTTATTACTTGTGATTTATGAGGTGAGAAAGAAAGAATTATGCAAGTGTCTCCCATTTGCTTCTTAAACTTGGAAAGGGAAAACTATTGATATGTTGAATCAACTACCCTTTGTAAAGCTGAGAATTAGCATTCTAGATAGAATTGATTTTCAATCACTCCTTCCCAACTGTCTATGTGCTAATATTCCTTAAGTCTTGTCACTTTTGAATTATTCTAATTTTTCCCTTTTTTTGATGACCCTCAAAGAAGAAGAAGAAGAAGAAGATGATTATAAACTACAAATATCTTTGTGCAGCTGTTAAGAGAAACTTTTTTATTCTGATCATATTTTAACTTTTTCAATATTCTAGCTAGGGCAATGTAGGTTGGTATGCACTGTGTTGTGTTCAACTGTTCATATACCTTTAAGCAACCTTTTTCTCTGCATAGAGCTTTTTGGCAATGAAAGCTGTTTCTGAGTCCTAAAAGTGATCAAAGTTCTTGCTTTTAGCTATTTATTACCATGTCTGGGGGTAATGCCAAGTGTACCATCATAGATATTGAATTCTGTTTTGTTCTCAAATATATGAAAACTAAATATTGAATTGCACAGCCCCACCAGAAATGGCATATGGGAAAGAAAAGTTTCCAACTCCAAGGCCATGTTAAGTTACATTACATAATGTCAAATTTATAGGCTCTTTATTATGGCCAACCCAACTAACAAAAGAATTGGAAGTCAATTCAAAGGTATGTGAAGAATTATCAATGTTATCTGCTTCCAAATAATGCATCTTGGACCCCATACATGACCGTTGAGAAAAGAAAAAACTTTGGTGGTAGTAGTAGTACTAGTACTATTTTATTATAGTTAGCCGCTGGAGTGTTGTAGTAGTAGTAGTACACACGCATACGCTTACAGAAGCAGAAGAAAAGCAAGTGTAGCAACAAGATAAATTATAAAATGCAAATATTTATGACCATTTTAAAAGTGAGTTGATCTCACATTTAAATCAGTGCTGGAATAGAGAATCTGAAATCTGTGCCCATCTTCCGACAGGGAAAATGTTAATTTAACCAAAAGGTTTAATATATGTTACTGCAAATTCATGATCTGGCCATGATATAAGGATATTAATTTCTAATTTCCTTTCCGTATTTTGATGTCTATTAATAAAGTCACTTTTTACAACATTTTCTTTTCTTGTTGCTTAATTAGTATTTGTAATGAACCATGTACTATAACCAAAGGAAATTAAGGTTCCATTGGGTTATTTAGAATGTAATGATGGATTTTTCTTTGAGTATAGCCTTTGCTCATGAGAGTTATGTTTCAATTCTCTGAGAGAATATATATATAGATATTGGTAGAATCCAGTAGTTGCTAGAAGAGCAGTGATTATTTTTATTGGTACACTATGAGGGCATAATGATTATTCAGAATAGATATCATTATTTATCTGTAGGTATGTGCAACATATGTATAAATTCATATTTATGCCAAGGAAGCCAATATAATAAACATTAGCAAGTTGCTGGAGGAACATTTTGATTATATTCCTATGATGAAATGAGGAGTCAGAAAAGGCAGACATCAGCAATAAACTAAGACTACAAGTTCAAAGGCAGAAGTTGTTATCCTACAAGAGCCTCCCCAATTCATGTGCCTCCATGATCAAGTGGCTATGGTTTGCCACACCATAGCTTGCTCATCACCCAAGAAAAGATGCCCCACTATATGAATTTTCTGAAGCAGGGTCCCACCCCACCCACTGCCCAATGAAAATGAGCCTGTTCCCCAAACACAAACCCTCAAGGTTCTACCAGCTTAATACCTGCTATGCTCCTAGATTTAGCTTTTAAAATTATATTGCCACATCAACATGTTCACATTAGCTTTGAGTCTATATACTAAATGTGATAGGTTCAGAATCTTGGTTTATAGTACCTTTATTCACTTCTCCTAATTAAAAAAGCAAGTAAAAGAATTTAATTAATCTAGCTTATTTTACAATTTGGCACCATTTTTAGCTTAATCAGATATAGGTATTTGGCAGCTCAAGACATACTAACTCTAAATTGGCAGCTTTGTTTAAGTGGGATTATTGTTCTGTTTCCCCTGTGATTCCACATATAACATAGACAACTTTAGCCAGTAGTTGGCATATAAATATCTAGCCAAACTTAGCTTGGCATGCAAAAAGCAGGGGAAAAAATTAATCCAAAAAAGAAAAAGAAAATGGTTGTTTTTTTTTATTTTAGAGGAAAAAAAACCAAAGAAGCAGAAATGTTTGAATTGGGGAAATTTTGGAGGCACAACACAAGTGGTTAAATAGTATACGTGGCATTATGTGCAGACTGGGTCCGAAGGTTGGAGAAGGGATTTTTGGGCAGTGGGACAATGAAGTTAATGAGGCACAACACAACAACACTGCATTATGTGCTCAGAGGTGAGCTTCCCCCTTATGGTAGAAAACAAAAAGAAGATGTGGTGCCTCCCAAGTGTAAGACTGTTCTTGCTGTCAGATGAAGGGTGGTGGGGACTACTACTGCATATTTTCGCCTCACACTCCCTTGCTAGCAACAACAAAAATAATAAAAAAAAACACATATAAAAAAATTAAAAATTAAAATTAAAAATTTAATTTTTAACCACTTTGTTCTATCTGTAACTTAAATTAATCTTCACTATTTGTCATGTGGATCAACTGGTAAGAGATTGTTCCCAATTAACTAGTTATCTCGAGTTTGAGTCTTACTCAAAGGGAGAGATTTGCAGCTAATAGAGATTATACAGTAAAAAATTTTAAACTATTATTTAATCTAATGATATGTTGTCACATCATTTATTGAGTTTAATAACACATGACGTGTCATACTTATTAATTGATGTGACGGTTTTTTTACACTACCAAGTATATAGTAATTAAACTAAAAAGTTAATGTTCACGCCCTATATTAATTACCATTACCATGTCCTCTGCCTTTAATTCTCTCTAAGGCTCAAATTAATGAATAGAGAAACATAGACATTGAGGGGTGTAATGTAAGAGTAAGAGACAATAACAGTTAACCAGAGGAAGTGAAGGAGACAAAGACAGATGGAAAGAGAAACAAGGTAAGTAAATACTAAATAGTACTAATGTGGCCAATTGATGAGGGGATGTTTCATGTTTCCTTCCAACCATCTGTTTGTGAAAACGGGAGCCTACTGTACTGTACTGTTATATATGCAGTCTCCGTTAATTGCGCACGTATGTGGAGACCACCGTTTTTTTTTTCTTTTACTTGGACAATTTCAGTCCAATCCAATCAAATCACTACACATTCACGTTCATGTAATGTAATGATGTGCATGATATTGATGCCTATCTAACCATATACATCTCATTCTTTATTGTTTCCCTCTTCCGGGCAAAAAACCAAACTAGTACTCTTATAGCCCCATGAATTTGACTCAATGATAATATCACCATATTAGTGATGATTAGTCCATCCACGATGAAGTTAATTAATTCAATGATTTCAATTTTTTTTATAGTGAAGGGTGTGTTTGTTTGTTTGTGTATATATGTGAGTGAGATTGATTAATTCCAAGGGAAAGTGGGAACTCAACACAACACAAGATGGATTGATTTTGTGGTTGAGAGAGTGACGTGAAACGAGAGTTTGGAAATGGAAGGTTTATCCAAAGAATGGAGTGTTTGGGACGTTAAAACCCAAAGCATAACATGTGACAGGGAACTCACTCTCCCCGAATTTAGTTTGCTGTTGCTTTTGCTGACGTTTCTCTTTTTCTTGTCTGGCTCATGGGGTCCACGCAAATTCCAGCAGCCCAATCGAATCCAATCACCAAAACTAGAATCAACCCCTTCTTTTCTTCCCATTTTATCATCATCGTCACTTGTTATATGGCTTTGCATGTAGGAGTCTAAATTATAAGGAAAAAAAATATTTCTCATAAATATGATTTCAAACAATAATATTTGTCATTTTTTACAAAGATAAATAAATAAAGAGTACAAAAGAGTTGTGACTCAGTTGGCAACGCAGACTGAAATTGTGGGAAGAGCTCTCGAGTTCGATTCCCACTAAACACATTCTTCGGGAAGGGTGATCGCCTTACTTAACCGTGACTAAGCCCCGAATAGGATTGTCTTTGGTAATAGGGGATAACTATGGTTTACACCAAAAAATAAATAAAGAGTTTAATTTATATACACTGAGTCACTGTTATACTAGTCATTCAATGATATATTGTCACATTATTTAATGCATATAGCACTTCTTCTGTTATTAAACTCAATAAATTATGTGACAACACATTATTGATTGACAGTGAAAAACTTTATTACACTATCAATGTACATTCATTAAATCCATAAATAAATTTCGTCTAATATAATATAATCGAATTTCATATATAAAAATAGATACTAATTTGATTTTTTATGTTTCAAAAAAATTAAATTTTTAAATGCTAATTAATTACAATGTTATGCGACAATTAGTTCATGAATACATGTTTAATTTATTATTTATCTTACTTTAAAGAGATATAAAATAATTTTTTTATAAATTATAGTAAAGCCTCTATAAGTTAATAATCTTGCAGCCGTTGAATTTAATTAATTTAAAGAGGTATTAATTAATAAGTTAATTAATTAATTTTAATTAAAAGTGTGCTTTTTCAATTAAGTAAATAAATTTTTCATTATATAAAAAATTACTATTGTATATAATTAAATATGTATCATATTTCGTGAATTAATTTAATAGCGTTGATTACAAGTCACTTGCATCTACGGGTTCACTGTATTATAATCAAATATATTCAATGTTTGATGATGAAGGACTATACAAACAACATAGAAAAAATTCTTCAAATCGTGCCTTACAATGACCTCATCTTAAAGGTGTCCACAAATTAACCATGACTAGTTAAATACGTAAAGTATTATGTGAGTATAAGAGAGATCATCTACATACACTCAAAAAGATTTATAATAACGGCTTAATGAAAAATATCATTTGAAAGTTAATCACAGTTCAATATTAAACACTTTTAAGCAATGTTTTAAAAAAGGAATCGGGAATTGAACCGGTGAAGGCACGGTTCACAGTTTAATAGTTGAACCGTGGTTGAATCGGTATTAATTAAACATATATTTTAAATATTATATAATATTTTAATTAATAAAATAACAGAAAATTATAAGAAATTAAGATATATGAAGCTATAAATTTGTTTAAATAACCTTATTATAAGGTTTATAAAACAAACAAATAAAAATAATTGGTAAAATAATAAATATTTATGTGTAATTCTCAAACATATGTTTTTATTTATCTTAAAAGTATTTTAAATTAAATAATAAATAAATAAATTGAATTTTTTTATAAAGACCGGTTCAACCGATTTTGACCGGTTTTACTGGTTTTTTTACTGGTTTTCTGGTTTAGGGACCGGTTCTCTGCAAGGCCGATTCTGTGGTTCTGTTAGACCGGACACATGGCCGGTTCACCGGTTTTCCGGTCCGATCGGCCGGTCCGGTCCGATTTTCTAAACAGAGCTTTTAAGGGATCATTAGAGTACATTTCAACTTACTTAAGAAAAAAACAGGACGGGATACCAAATGTCACAAACCAGAAAAAAATTCAAATATGAAGAATGTTGTTTATGAGTGACTTATCCAATACCAAAACTGTATAACTATAACTGGAGAGCTAATTTTTTAGAAGGTAAGTGATGGCACACTGCTAGAAGCTTGGACCTGCAAGACCTATTTTGGAGGATATGCACCAACTTCAAGCCTGAGTTTCAAGCAAGGAAGAGTTGGAGAAATTAGTGTCCTACAAATAAAGGGTCACTACCCTACAAAATAAAGGTCACTACCCTACAGAAGGACACCTTGACCATGGATAGGACCCTTGTCCTATGGACCACCCTTAATTAGGACTCTATTATATTTTCTTTTTATTAATTGTAATTTTCTTTTAATTCCTCCTACTTGGGCGCTATTTTTAGTGGGTTTATTGGTTAGTAGGTTGCCTTGCTATAAGGCTTAGGAGGTCATGGGTTCTATTCCCACATAGGATAGAAATTTGACTCATCTTGTATTTTCCTACATGAGTGGACGCCATTTTGAGAGGTTTATTGGCTTAAGACTTAGCTTAGCCATAAACCTTGGGGGTCATGGGTTCAAAACCCACTTAGGAGTGTTTTCACTCACCTTTTATTTTCTTTCTTTTTGATGCCCCTAAAAATCCGCCCCTCTCCCCCTCTTTTCCTATAAATAGGAGTCCTCTCCTCTTGTAACACACATTGAATTTTGAAGTAAAGGCATTATGCCAAATTTTCTCCTCCCTTTGTGAGTTGAGTGAGGCTTGGTGGTTGTTGCTCAAACCATACTGAGACTTATCTAATTCTCCTGAATTAGTGGCGTCTGGCATTGGACTTATCTGCTGCAAGTGGATTCTTGCTTCAGTGGCGTCCTTCCCATTTCTTCCTCTCCACTTTTTCTTTCATTTTCTATCACTTTCTTGCGCAAAATAAGCTGCTGCCCTGCACCTTATTTTCGCAATTTATTCACTATATTTTGATTCTAATTGGTTGATTTTTCTCAATTCTAGATCCTACACCTATCCAGCTATCAATTGGTCATCAGAGCTTGTTGAATTTGAGCAAATTTGGAGCTATTTGGGGGCTGTTTGGGCGCTGCATACTGCACCTATTTAGTGCAGAATTTTCACTCATTTAGTGTAATTCCATCCCTCTTTTCAATTGTAATTTGGACTTGGACTGTTTCCCGGGCCCGAGGTGCCTTTCTGCTGCTATCAGCACTTGTCTGTCTTGATTGAATTGCTTGATTTCTTGCTAGTTGGGGGCTGTTTTGGGCCGCTAATTCCCACCCCCTAGGTGTTTGTTTAAATGCCTCTTTAATTGCTCATACTTGTTCTTGAGTAATTCTTGCAAATTGCTTGATATAACTGCTTGTTTGTGGTGAAGTGTGGTAAGAGGAGGCATTGTTGTCTTCATTTTTCCAAAGATCGTTCACCTACATTTCTCCCCTTCACCATTAATTGTTCATCCCCCATATTCATCTCTTTACTTTCCGCCTTTAATTTTCCGCTATTTAATTTCCGCTTCTCCCCATCCTTTTAATTTCTGCTCTCCCCTTTACATTCTGCCATTTACATTTATGCTCTCCCCATCCTTTTAATTTCCGCTTCCCCCTTTACTTTCAGTCATTTACTTTCAGTCCTCCCCATCCTTTTAATTTCCGCTTCCCCCTTTATATTTCTGCTCTCCCCATCCTTTTACTTTTTGCCATCCCCTTCTACTTTCTGCCATTTACATTTCTGTCCTCCCCATCCTTTTAATTTCAGTTTCCCCCTTTAATTTCTTGCCATTTAATTTTGCGCAATTTTTCCTCTTTATTTTTGCCATTTTATGCGCATTTTTGGGCTCTTGTGTTGTTCAATTTCCTACTCTTGTTATGTCTGTTTGATTGGCATTCTGATTGCAAATTTGGATTGACTGCTATCTCTACCTTGGACTTTCCCTGTTTGATTGTGCAAAACGCTCACCTATAGGATCTTTTTTGGTTCATAGTATTGGAAGAAGATCAACAAATTCTAATTGTTGATTTTCCTTCAAATTTTAATTCCAATCTTAAAATTGAACCAAGCGCGTTTTTGTGACCATACCAGTTTTGTATAATCATCAAGGAAGTGCTAAGCAAATTTTTTGGCCATTTTTGAAATCAAGTTGCCATCACGTTTTTACAGTTTTTAGAAATCAGTTTATTCATTATTTTTACTTTTCTGGGCCACTTGGACCAGTTTGCTGTCAGAAAATTCCAAAAATATTACAGTAGGTACAGTTAATTTTCTTTTCATTGTGTACAAATTTCTGTAATTTTCTGTTGGGAAAAAGACAAAAAAAAAAGAAAGAAAAGGCAAGAAAAATACAAAAGGTACGTACGTGCCAAAAATAGAAAAAGAGGTGTAAAAAGCAAAAAAGGGTGCAAAAGTCAACAACAAGGAAAAAAAAGTCAAGAGACACCCAAAAAGAGTAAAAAATTCAAAAAAATTTAAAAATATAGAAAAACAAAAACAAAGAAGTATCCCAACAATACAGTGACAGTTTTACTGTAATTTTCTGTTTCATTTCCCTGTATACCGTAATTGAGTTGTATTTGCTGTTTTTCTTAAAAAACGACAATTTTGGCAACTCTTTTTCAAAAATCACCAAAAACAATTCTCTTTGCAATTTCTTCCGTCTTGTCTTGTTTGCTATCTGCTCTTGTGTATAAGCTTGTTTAAGTGTCAGCTTTTCTTGTTTGTCATATCAATTCTTTGTTTTGTCTTAGGATTCTCCAATCTTCTTCCAGTAGGTATTTTTCTTTGTTAGTGCGCTTCTATTTGGGTAAGGGTTAAGACTTAGACTCACGTTGGTCTTTACAACTTCTAATCAACCTCCAACCGAGTAGAAGAGGCAAGAGAGTTTTCATTATAGAAAAAGCCAAAAAAGAGTGACATACACGAGTGATTACATTCCATTGAGTGTAAACACTTAGTGAGTGGTGAGGTCCTTTAAAAGCTTTCAAATAAAATCAATTTAAAATGTCCTATAGAATGTGGAGAAAGGAGCTAGATGAAGATAAGAGAGAATTTAGAAGAGAAAAAGAAGTGAGAAGACACTCTTCTCATGATAAAGTTGAAGAAAGGTATAGGCAAGAAATGAGAGAAATAAGTAGATATCATTTTGAAGATAGTAAGAAGAAAGAAAGGAGTTATGATAACTCTAACCATGAAAGGAGAAGGTATGAGGAAGAAAGAAATTTAGAAGGTATGAAGAAGAAAGACAAAGGTATAATAAAAAAGAGAATAGGAAAAGTACAAAAGATTCTTTTGAAGATAAAATTGGAAGAAAGTTAGAAAAATTTGCTAATGAAATCGAAGATAAATTTTCAGAATGCTTTTCAAAGTCCTTAATTGAGATAGAAGAGAAAAGAAAATTAGAAAAGAAGGAACAATTAGAAAGGGAAGAAGAAGAAGGGCTTAAGAGAGAAAAAGAAAAGGAGGTAGAAGGAGTGCAAATAGAAGAAAAGAAAAACAAGGATTTAGGAAAGCAACTAATTTTATCTTGTGATCATTTGATAGCTAACCCTTTGTGTGAAGACATGAATAAGTTGATGGCAAGTACTTCTAGTGTTGCAAAGAGGACAACTCAAGCTAATGAGAGGGAATTCCCTAAACTAACTTTCTTTATGCATGGAATGTATCTCTCTATGCACAATTATATGCCTCAAAGCATTGCATGTGTGAAAGAAGTAAACAATATTGATAATGCTTTGAAACCTATTGCATGTCTAGAAAAACCAACTAAATTTAAGAGTACCATGAAACTTACTAAAGATGCATATTTAATCAATTCATTTGATCAATTTAGATTGCATGATAGGAATGATGACAAAGGTGAATTGAATATGCATGTGCCTTTGGTTTGTATCTATAATGTGCATACACATTTTGGTCCTAAAATAATTGTGTCATATAAAGATGTGTATTATGCTTTTGAACTAGTTAGTGAAAAGAATAAAAATGCTGATAAAGCTATCACATATGGAAAAACTTGTTTGACATCTAATTCAAATGATGATATGCTTCTTGATATGCATACTCAATGTGATTCTTTTGGTATTTCACCTTTCATGAACGCATATGATAATATGAAAAAGGTGTCATCTTACTTGAGTGAGTGCTTTAGCATGGATATGGATCTTGAACAAACTTGCATGAATACTTCATGGCATGAACATATGCACTATGATTTTTACAATAATACTCAAGATGTGTGTCTTATGTTCAATGAGCATGATGTGATCTCACTTCCAAGAAATAGGACATTCATACCACATAGTTTTAATTGTGCTTTTATTTGGCAATATATTGTGGATTATTTTGTTGGTTTGAAACATGCATATCACTTGTTTAAATCTCGTTTTAACCAACTAACCCCTTTTCTTGAAAAGAAGGACTTCAAGAGAATGGTCTTTGATCCAGGATCTCCTTCTACAACGTACATGGACAAGATGGTTCATTCTTCATTTAGGGAGTTTTTTAACCCTTATCTCAAACACCTTTTGTTTATCTCCTATGATTTTCTTTTGCTAATCTTTATGATTCCCAAGTATTTCTGTTATGAACCTTCACTTTGCTTGCTTGGGAATAATACTTATGGGTCTTCTTCTTGTTGTCTAGGCTCAAGGAAGATGTTCAACTTGTGGAACTCTGACTCTACTCTCCAAAGACTAAGGGAAATACCTTCTTACTTCCTGAATTTTGTCATCCATCTCCTTCTTCTGCCCAGTTCATTATTCTTATGCCTTCTTTTTGAATTTTCAAATTTGAGGTCAAATCCTTTTCAAGGGGGAGGGAATGATGGCACACTGCTAGAAGCTTGGACCTGCAAGACCTACATTGGAGGATATGCACCAACTTCAAGCCTGAGCTTCAAGAAAGGAAGAGTTGGAGAAATTAGTGTCCTACAAATAAAGGGTCACTACCCTACAAAATAAAGGTCACTACCCTACAGAAGGACACATTGACCATGGATAGGACCCTTGTCCTATGGACCACCCTTAATTAGGACTCTATTATATTTTCTTTTTATTAATTGTAATTTTCTTTTAATTCCTCCTACTTGGGCGCTATTTTTAGTGGGTTTATTGGTTAGTAGGTTGCCTTGCTATAAGGCTTAGGAGGTCATGGGTTCTATTCCCACATAGAATAGAAATTTGACTCATCTTGTATTTTCCTACATGAGTGGACGCCATTTTGAGAGGTTTATTGGCTTAAGACTTAGCTTAGCCATAAACCTTGGGGGTCATGGGTTCAAAACCCACTTAGGAGTGTTTTCACTCACCTTTTATTTTCTTTCTTTTTGATGCCCCTAAAAATCCGCCCCTCTCCCCCTCTTTTCATATAAATAGGAGCCCTCTCCTCTTGTAACACACATTGAATTTTGAAGTAAAGGCATTATGCCAAATTTTCTCCTCCCTTTGTGAGTTGAGTGAGGCTTGGTGGTTGTTGCTCAAAACCATACTGAGACTTATCTAATTCTCCTGAATTAGTGGCGTCTGGCATTGGACTTATCTGCTGCAAGTGGATTCTTGCTTCAGTGGCGTCCTCCCCATTTCTTCCTCTCCACTTTTTCTTTCATTTTCTATCACTTTCTTGCGCAAAATAAGCTGCTGCCCTGCACCTTATTTTCGCAATTTATTCACTATATTTTGATTCTAATTGGTTGATTTTGTTCAATTCTAGATCCTACACCTATCCGGCTATCAGTAAGGGAGACGATGAAACTTTTATACCCTCAAACAATGGTCTAAGTACTGTATTTCTTAAGATTGGTTTAAGAAGTTCAACCCAGGCATGATATCAAGTTATTTTGCCGTTTCGGATAAAGTAGTCGAGGACATAGGAAGAATTGGAGTCCATAAGGGAAATTAAAATATATTCCCTATAAAAGATGTTTTTAATATGGACAAAATAAATTTGTTTTATGGGGTACAAGCTGATTATTCTCTTACCAAAGGGTTATGGCTCAGTTGGCGCTGAGATTGTGGGAAGGGCTCCCGAGTTTGATCCCCACTAAATACACTCTTCGGGAGGGGTGAGAAAGCCTTAACTCTGACTAAGTCCCGAACAAAATTGTTGATAATACACTACAAGAATGCGCTGAATTAGACACGAAATCGTAGCGACAACCATGAGCCGTCGACGACTAGGTCGTCGCTACAACATTAAATGCACGGCTCAATGCGTAGTTGTGCAATTAATACTTTGTGATGGCCTGACCCTCGCTACGTTTCGCACTGTAGCGACAACCCTAAAAAAACTAATTATTTTTTTCTGAAAAATATTAAAAATAAACGTTGGGACGACACGTTTTTAATTAACATTTAAATTTGGCGCGTCAGAGCAATTTTTTAACGTAGCGATGGTCTGGCCGTTGCTACATTTAAAACTTACGCGCACAAAACCCTTTCCCCCTCCCCCCTTCTTCTTCCTCCTTCCTCCTCCTCCTCCCTCTCCTTTCCTTACGTCGACCGGCCATCCCTGTTTCTCTCTACCTCTCTCTTTCATTTTCAAAATCTCACCGATTAAATACTCCCTCTTCTTCATAGGTTCATTTTGAACCGATCAAAATCTCAAATAGTTGCCCCTAAGTCCCTTTTCCCTTCCTTCCTTTTTCCTGATTCGCCGTCCACCACCACCAGCCACTGTCAACCACCACCAGTCGTCGTTCATGTAATATTTGATTAATTTATATTTTTTAATTATAGTTACATAATTAAGTAGTTAGTTATTTAATTATATTGGTAATTATTTAGTAATATATGGTAATTAATTATTAATTATTAGTAATTAGGTATTAATTATTAGGTTATTAATTATTAGTTATTAATTATTAGTAATATTAGTAATTACGTAGTTAGTAATTATTAGCTATTATGTAACTATTGATTATTAGTAAAAATTAGTTATTAATTAGTAATTATTTATTTTATTTAATTGGTATTAGTTTGTATGATAATTTAATTTAGGGTTGTTATTTAATTTATTTAATTGGTACTATTTAATTTATTTAATTTAATTTAGGGTTGTTATTTAATTTATTGAATTAGGTTTGTATGTAGTTATTTATTTTACTTATAGGTTTGTTTTTTAATATTTAATTTAACATTATTAAAATTATGTTAATATGCCCCGTATGCGTGGTGGAGGTGGTTAGAAGGTCCCACCTATTAGAGGGAGGATCATCCTTCAGGGCGAACTTGCTGCCCAGGAAGTTCGCGCACGTGCAACTCGGGAGAGGACCAACCTCCCTCACCCTGAGCAGCTGCCAGAGCAGCATGCAACTTCAGCCCCTCCGGCGTACGTGCATTCTTCTTCTTCCTCCCCTCCACCCTCAGCCCCTACAGAGGTGCCCAACCTGTTGCATCTGCTGGAGCGATAAGGTTCATCCATACCCCGGGATATCAAGAGCTTCCACCTGAGGTAGGTCATCAGCAGCCAGAGGATGACCTGCCACATATTTCTGATGAGGAAGGTGACGGCGACCCCCGGGCTGATATTGATAAGGAGGCTTACGAGGAGCCTGATGTACACCAGCCTCCGCACCGGGGTGCCAACTCCAGTGCCGCTCATGAGTTGGACCCTCAGGGTAGGGTAATCATCCGACCATATGGTAAAGGGTGAGTTTCTAAGATTTTTTTTATTTCTTTAATATTTTGCATTTTTATAAGTTGCAATTAACATTGAATTTATTTATTTTGCAGTTGGGTGCCTAACAACCCTCTATCGCGGCAATTGGTCATGCGATCTGCTCACAATTTCGGGGTTCTCACTATTTGTGGGAGGTCACCCCGAAGGATGTGAAGGACAAGTGGTGTGAGGAGTTCACGGTATGACATTTTACATTATTTTTTTAACTTGTTATGACATTTTCAAATGACTAACCCTTAAAGTTTTTTCTTTTATAGAGCAGAGTTACTTGGGCCCCTGAGGACGAGGCCTAAATTAAGAAGGTATACGAGCAAAGGATTGCTCAACGCCTCCGGGATATGTTGAACAAGGCCCGAATGAGTGGGATTAGGCCCACATGGTGTGGTGAGGAGGCCTGGGAGGGTCTTTTGGCCTACTTGGCCTCTAATGAATTCAAGGGGAAGTCCGCTTGTAACAAGAGCAATCGGGCTTCTCGTAGAGGCGGGGCGGAGCCGGGCGGTCCACACCATGGGCCGCAAGGCCCACATTGAGGTCGCACTTGAAAAAGAGAATCTTATACTTAAAGAAGAGTTTTAGGAAAAAGAGAATAGTAATTCCAAAAGTCTACTTGAAGAAAAACAAAAACTTCAAGGACAGATTAAAGAACTTACTAAAGACCTAACCAACTTTATTGAAGGAACTAATAATCTTAACAGGTTATTGGAAACTCAGACAAGGTTAAAAGATAAAAGAGGCTTATGTTTCTCTGAAAAACCATCTTCCAAATCATCAAATTCTAAGTTACTTAAAAAGGCTAAGAAAAAGGTTGATGGTTGTCCTCACTGTGATAAACATAGACTTTTTAAGTCTGAATGTAAATAGAAAGAGAAACCCTTACCAAAAGTTGACCTAGGTGGACCCAAGAAAATATGGGTACCAAAAATCTTAATTATTTCTCTTGCAGATGTGCTGAACAAATCAAAGGAAACTCCCATAATTACTACTGAAGAATGGATGAAAGGAACTCTTGATGAAAAGAAGGTTTATATTCCAAGAGCCTCCAACATAAGCTACTGAAAACTTACATTTCATCTCAGAAAGAAATGTTGAGTCTTAGCAAATACAACTCATCTCTCAAACTCTTAAGTATTCAAGCTGGTAACATTGTTTATTACTACAATTAAAATATTTGAGATTGTATATTTTGTTTAAATTTTTTTGTGAAAATTGTTGTGTGTTTGACTTCCTGAAATGCATGAACTCTCTGAAGTATATGTGTCTGCTGGTATATATATACTTGCTGAAATAACTGAACTTGCTGAACACATATACTTTCTAAAAATGTCACTTGATGACGTGGCTCCCTGAGACGGTTGGCTTTTCACCTATCCTCTAAAGTCTGTACGATGCACGACTCCCTATGTCTGCGCAACCTGTAACTGCCATCATTAATGCTATGTCTGGAGTCTATTTATAGAGCGCATGAGAAGCTTCTCAGGTTACACTCTCTTTGCATTCCTTCTCTCTGTGATCAGAAACTTCCTGTGCACTCAAGTTTCCAACTTCTCTCAAAAACCCTACCTTCTCCAAACTTCTCTCTGAACTGCAATGGCTCCCAAGAAGAACGATGATGCTTCCTCTAAGGCTTGTGGGATGATCGCCCCAACCAGATATGTCAACTTCAACAACTTGGGTGAGAATGGTTACGATCTCTCTGACTACTTCAAGTGTGTTGGTTGGTTTCCTTTCTTCGACAACATTTTCTGTGGCTGGCATGAGGCCAGTGTCTATGAGTTTTGGAGGACAGTAAAGGAAGTAGAAGGAGATAGGAGAATATATCTTAAAGCTAAAGTAATGGGTCAGAATATCATTGTGAAGAACTCTATACTGGAAAAAGTTACAAATGTGAAGGCTAAAGGTGCTATCCTCACACCTGACTGGGAACTTCGTAATGGAGGAGCTAGGAAGTTCAACCTAATGTTATTTGGTTCAGAAAATCCCTTGAACTTGAAGGGAACTGGGTTGCTGGATATACCCAGATTGTTGTTTGCAGTTCTTGGTTGCCGCATTATCCCTAAAGGTGGAGGAAAGGACCATATCTCTGAGTTGGAGAGATTTTGTTTAATTCATCTTATGTTAAAGAAAATTAACCTACCTTGGATCATTCTCTTCGGTGTGATCAAAAGGGATAGAGACTCTGCTGCAAATCTTCCCCACAACACCCTCATTATAAAGATTCTGATGCATCACAAGCTTCCAGTAGATAGAATGTTTGACCAGAAGCCCCAAGCTTCTTCAATGCCACTACTGTAAAGCAGATGGGGATTTCTCTCAAGAAACCTTTTGTTGTTGCTGAAACAACACAAAAGGCTCCCATTGCTGAATTTCAGAAGTCCATGCTGCAGATTCTGGAAGAGGAACTTCACAGGGATATTAGGAAGAAGGAATTCCAACCTGCTACTGAGACCACAGAAAAGAAGATTGAGAAAAAAAAAGACCAAGTCTACTCAGGTAACTCTTAATCCTGCTGATTTGGAAAGAGTGAAGGAGGTGGAAGCATCATTCCAAAAAGCAACACCATCTGAAAAGGTGGTTGAAGTAACTCAACAGAAAGCTTCTGAACCTGTTCAGAAGGTTCAAAATGAACCTACTGAAATTGTGGGTCAGGATGTTGATGTGCTAGTTACTGAAGCCACTAAGCCTACCATACTAGGACAGGCTGTGGTGGTTGATATTGCTAGTGGTAGTTCTTCCGAGAAACCACTCAAGGTGATGCCCTTTCTACCAGCCATCCAGACCCAGAGCTACAAGAGATTGTTGCCTTAGCAAATGCTCTAAAAGAAGAGGAGTTGAGGAAAGTCAAAGAACAATAAGAGAATGATAGAGCCCTGGCAGAAGCTGCTCAAAAAGCAATGATTGAAGATGAAAAGCTTGAAAGAGCTGTTGTGACCAAGAGAAAGAGGCCTTCAAAGGCTGCAAGAACTAAGCACAGAAGGTTGTTATCTCCTGTGAGGGAAGAGGCTCCACCTCAAATAATCACAAGGAGAAAATCAATCCCCAAGGATGATGCTTGGATTTTTCAGGAGGCCTTGCAACAAGTTAGGTCTCAGAAAGTGTTGGACTTGAAGAAGGAAAGAATTGTCAAGAGGAGTATCGAGGTTGCTGCCCCTTTTGTTCCTTATGATCTTACTCAAACAAAATTATATAAGAGAAAGATGCAGGAGATTAGTAGACTACCAATTCTTGAGACTAAACCATACAAGAAGACAAAGGTTATTTTTGGGAACCTTGATCCCATCGATTTGGAGGATGATGAGAGTCCCTCCAAGGTCCCTGAGAAAGCATATGAAGCTACCAATGTTGCTGATGAAGTCTGTGATTAAGCTTCTGAAAAGGTTGCTGCACCTGCTGAAGCTGAAAAGGTTGCAGAACCTTCTGTTGCTGATCCTTTGATGAAAAACCTATTGCTGTTGCTATGAACCAATCTCTGTTGTTCCTTTAAGATCTGAACCTGCTGAGGTTGCTGATCCACCTTCACCCATTCCTCAACCTCCATCACATTTTGAAGTAGACCTTGAGGTTGAAAGGATGCCTACACAACTTGCTCTTGTTCCTGCTGTATCCAGTGCTATTGATTAGGGAAATAAGGGAAGTTATGTAATCATAGGAAATGGAAAGTTTGTTTGGGAAGGAGATTTAACTCCAAGAGAAAGGATGCTGAAGCCCAAATCTAGAGTTCTCTCAAAGAAGTTTTCCTTTGACAAGATGGTTATAGGCAAAAGCTTTGAGGACCTGTTGAAAGCTCCTGAGGTCCCACAAAAGTTCTATTATACTCCTTACCATCAGAGAACAAGAGTGTCTCATTTCCCAAATAGTTATGAGGAGCTGTTGTACTTCAAAGATCATTTGCCTCTACACAAGCATGTTGGTCTTCATTTGGATTCTCTGGAGGATGGTAGATTAAGGAGATTGGCCAAGGCTTCAGGGGGAGTATCTGGATCTGATGAGCTAGAAAAGATTAGACAAGGAGTGGAACCACCCAAGCACTATGGGAAAAGAATTGATGTTGATTCTCCTGACCAAGTAAGGATACCTGCTGAAGATTGGATTCTCATCAGGCATCTAAACCTGGAAGCTGAATTATACTCAAGGTACATTGCATCAAATGCTGGGTGTAGAAACTTCAAGCCTCTGAAACCCCTTACCATGAAGCTCTTAACCAAGATATTTTGGCAACCTGACAGAATAGTGCCAAAGTTACCATTTGCTGAAGGTCCTGAAGATAAGAGGAAAGAACCTAAGTTCTACTCTGCCTATATGGATGATCCTGCGCCTATGACCAAAGAAGAATGGGAAAGACTCCCTGAAGTCTTAGAAGCTTATGGGGGTTTTGACCATACCTACAGAGACAGGCTATGGGATTCATATTGGCATGAGAAGGAAAAAGAAGGGTCCTGCTCTGGAACAAAGTATGACTTTGCAGATTCAATGACCAAGAGAACCCTTTAAGTTCAGGAGTTTCGTTCTTGGTTTCCTGGAACTTTCCCTGGTTCTAAGCATGAATTGTATGAAGATTGGACTGTGCAGAAGTGGACTCCTGCAATCTACACTTGCCTTGTGGTTTATCCTGCTGACTATGGCTTACCAATTGGCTTTGGAGAAATTATATTTACCAGGAGGCATGTATCAATCATTTTCAGAGAAACTGATCTTTCTATGGCTCTTGAGATAAGATAAAATGAAATCAGAAGGCTGAGGAACAGAAACCGTAGACTTCAGAATTTAGTGAGGCAATTCAATGTTGCTCCTGTTCATCCTCAAAATGAAGAATCCAAGCCCAAGCTTAAGAGGAATAAAAGTTTCTAGCTTGCCATACTTCAGAAAGTCTATGTAGAAACCACAAAAAACACTAGAAGGGGGGTTGAATAGTGTTTTAATTGTTTAAACAAATTTTCTTGGAAACCTTTTCACAAATGAAGTTTTCACAAATGTTATAATCAACTTTCTGAAACTGGAGTATGTACTTGCTGAAAGTCTTTTTAGCAGGTTCAACAAAACTGATTTCTTAAATTCTTTTAAAACGTATTTTTGAAAGCTTATGTTTAAACAGTTTAATTCACAAATATCCCAACCCTTCTTGTTAGATGAAATAACAAATAATAAGAGATAAGGGTTGAGAAGACTTGGCCAAGAATTTATCCTGGTTTACCCACCAACACAGTGAGCTACGTCCAGTCCCAAAGCTAACAAGCAATGGATTTTCCACTATCTGATTAGATACAAGTATTCTTTGACCCCAACGTCTTCAGGCTAAACACCAAGTATTCTTTGGACACAACATCTCCAGGGTAAACAACAAGTATTCTTTAGACACAGCCTCTTCAGGCTAAACAACCAAGTATTCTTTGTTTCTCCAAGTCTCTTCAGGCTCTCAGACACTTTGCAGTGTTTACAACAATTGAATTTTGGCAGTCTAAAGGATGCCTCTTCAGTCAAAGGATTTTGCTGAGTATAACTCAGGATGCAAATGATAATAGCCTAAGCACAGATAATCAGAATATTACAAAGGAATTTTGGCAGAGTATTGGCTTAAGATTTATGCTATTTCGTCCCCCGTTTTTTCGTTCATCTTGCAACTTTATATACGAGATCAGCTTGAGTCCATTGAAGATTGAAAATCCCACCGTTGAGAAATAGCATTAAATGCTGTTAAGACCGTTGTGAGACAATCTTTTGAAAGCTTCTGACTTTGAGTGTTGCAGGTGTGCAGTCTGTGACACAGTTCTGACACGTACCACAACAACTTTCCTTTTAAGATAATATGATTTTGACAACATAAAGGGTCTCTGAAAAAATTCATTAACTGGATCAAACTTGCAGAAGACGTTTGATGATGCATTAAAGTCTTTAAGCAGTAAGCCTTCAGACTTTAGTCAAAAGCTACGTTGTAGGTCTTCAGTGGTTCTTCTTCATTTCAGATACTATAATACTTCAGAAGGTAGAGTAGACTTCAACATGTCTTAGCTCTTCAGAGAGTTCCTCATATCAGCAGGTTCAACTTCGGAGAGTTGGATTATATCAGAGGATTGCTCTTCAGAAAGATTGCTGAAACATTTAAACAAAATACCTTCAAGTGAATCTGCTCTATTTCAATAATAATCTTTTAATCAAATTTGTTATCCATTAAAACTTAGGATTGTGAGACTTAAACATTATTATTTTCCTTAATAATATTTTGAGACTCAACATTTTCCCCATTTTTAATGATAACAAATTTGTTTAAAAACTTATCAAGTATCTGAAGGGAATTAAAAAGTGTAAGGTTTCGAATATTCTCCCCCTATTTCAGATACTTGTTCTGAATATCTTGCTCCCCCTGAAACGGTGATTTCTTCTGAAAAATACTTAACTTCAGATTTTGTTAGTTTCTTAATACTCCCCCTTTTATCATCAATCAAAAGGGCTCAAGAAAGATAATTTCTTATAATTAAAATAATTTCTTGTATTTCCCCTTTGAAAAATATTGGAGCTGTTCAGAGTTACCGAAGCATTATTTAATGTATTTCAGGGATATAGATGCATGGTAGGTACTCAATTATATTCAGAAAGTTAGACCAATTAATGCAATCATTGTCAATCATCAGAAGATAACTGAACACAATAAATACGTAGAGAATAATTGTAACAAATTGAAAGCAGTACGTAGACACATCAAGCACTTAGTATTAAAATTTCAGAGAGTATAAGCAATTTTTAACAAAGATTGAACACAAAGACTTTCTGAGATTTGGCAATTAAAAACTTCTTGTCCTCTTAAGCTTAGGCTCATCCTCTTGAATACGCACAGGAACAACATTCAGTTGCCTCATTAAGGATTGAAGTCTCAGGTTCTTGCTTCTTAACCTCTAAATTTCTCTTTCTCGAATCTCCAGGGCTTGTGTAAGGTCAGCTTCCGTGAAGACAAAAGTGATGTGCTTCCAAGTAAACTCCTTCCTTCCAAACCCAACGGAGAACCCATATGCAACAGGGTTAACCACTTGGTGAGTGAAAATAGTAGGAATGTATATCACCATATCCCATCCTTCATGCAGCTCATGCTTGGAACTAGGAAAAGTTCCAGGAAACCAAGTACGGACTTCCTGAACAGAAAAGGTTCTCCTAGTCATTGGGTCAGCAAAATCATACTTTGTTCCTGAGCAAGACCCTTCTTTTTTCCTCTCGAACCAGTATGAATCCTATATCCTCTCTCTGTATGTGTGGTCAAAACCCCCATAGGCTTCTAGAACTTCAGGGAGTCTTTCCCATTCTGCTCTGTTGAAAGGCTCAGGATGATCCATATAGGTAGAGTAGAATCTCGGTTCCTTCTTTTTATCTTCTGGACCTTCAACAAATGGTAACCTTGGCACAATTCTATCAGGTTTCCAGTAGATTTTAGTGGAAGGCTTCATGGAAAGTGGCTTAGGAGGCTTGAAATCTCTACACCCAGCATTTGCAGCTATATATCTTGAATATAATTCAGCTTTCAAGTTCAAATGCCTGATCAGAATCCAATCTTCAGCAGGTAACCTCACGTGGTAAGGTGAATCAACATCAATACTTTTCCAATAGTGCTTGGGTGGTTGCACTCCTTGTTTGATCTTCTCTAGCTGATCAGATACTCCCCCTGAACCTTTGGCCAATCTCTTTAATCTAGCATCTTCTAGAGAGTCCAAGTGCAGACCAATATGTTTGTGCAGTGGCAGATGATTCTTGAAATACAACAACTCTTCATAAAGGTTTGGACACCTAGGCAATCTTTTTCTTTGAGCTTCAGCAGACTAGTAGAATCTATGAGGAAACTTAGCAGATCTGAGAAAATCATCAAAACTTATAATGGGCATGACCTTGTCAAAGGTTGGCCTCCTGGAAATATCTCTTGACTTGGGCTTCAGAAACTTCTCCCTATAAGTCAAGTTGCCTTCATAAACAAACAAGCCTTGCTCTCTCCAAACATACTTTCCCTTAGAATTCCAATCAGTAGAATTGGATGAGGTAGGGACCAGAGCCAATTGTGTAGACATCCTTTCTTCATAGAGATCAAAATTGAGTGGTGATGGAGGTTGTGATGTAGGAGAAGGTGGATCAACAGGTTCAATCCTTATTGGAATAACATAAATAGGTTCTACAACAGCAATATCTTGATCAATTTTCATGGGATCATCAACATGAGGTTCTGCAACCTTTTCACTATCAGCAGGTGCAGCAACCTTATCAACACTTCGTACTTCAGCAGTTATATCTTCAGTAGGTTCACCTATGATGTTATCAGCAAGTACAACCTCTTCAACCTTATTAGCAACAGGTTGGATGACTTCCTTAGCAACAACAGGTTTTTCAAACATAGAATCATAAACAACAGTAATGGTAGCAGCTTCTACCACCTTCACTGGTACTTCAGAAGGACTCATATCATCTTCTAAGTCACTGGGATCTAGATTCCTAAAATTGACTTTAATTCTTTTGTAAGGTTCTTCTACAGGCACAGGCTTCATGGCAGCTTCCTGAAGCTTCCTCTTATACAACTTTGTCTTTGTAGGATCGTAAAGAACAAAGGGTGTAGCAGGTTTTGCTTCTCTTCACAATTCTTTCCTTCTTAATGTCCAACACCTTCTGAGATCTAACTTGCTTCAAAGCTTCTTGAAAAATCCCAGCATCATTTTGGGATTGATTTGCTCCTAGTAATCATCTGAGCAGGAGCTTCTTCTCTTACAAGAGATAATAACCTCTTGTGTTTAGATCTAGCTGCCTTTGAAGGTCTCTTTCTTTTTGCTGCAGATGATCTCTCCAGTTGCTTATCTTCTATCGTGGCCTTTTGTGCTGCTTCAGCTAAGGCTCTGTCATTCTCTTCTTGTTCCTTTTTTTTTCTAGTTTCTTCTTCATCAAGAGCAGTAGCAATCTCTTCTACTTTTGAATTTCGGGATCAGGATGAATAGAGGTTAGAGGCTTGACATAGAGTGGTTTTGAAGAGCTTCCACTAACAACTTCATCCATCACAACCTGTCCCTTGGGAGTCAACTAAGGCTTAGTAACATCAGCAGGCACTACAGTAGCCTGACCCACAATTTTAGGAGGTTCATTGTGAACCTTCTGAACAGGTTCAGGTTCCTTTATTGTGATTGCTTCAGCTACATTTTTAGATGAAGCAGCTCTTTGATATGATACCTCCACCTCTCTTACCCTTTCAAGATCAGCAGGGGTAAGGATATTATGAGAGATCTTGGTTCTTTTTCTTTTTGCAATCTTCTTTTCAGGAGTAACCTTAGTAGGTTTGAACTCCTCTTTTCTGGTGTCTCCCTGCAGCTCATCTTCAAGAATTTCCAACACAGACTTTTGGAATTTCTCATCAAGTTCTTCTTCCACTTTTGTTCAGGTTTTTTCAAGTCAATCCCCAATTGCTTAACAGTGGTTGCATTGAAGAAAGTGGGAGGTTTATGGTTAAATAAACTTTCAACAGGTACCTTGGGATGCTTTAGAATCTTCATGATCAAGGTATTGTGGGGCAGGTTGGCAGTTGAATCTCTTGCCCTTCTAGTCATGCCATATAAAATAACCTATGGCAGGTTTATCTTCTTCTTCTATAGAAGAAGAATGACACAGAATCTCTCTAACTCAGAGACATGATCCTTGCCTCCTCCTTTGGGGATAATGCAGCACTCCAAAATTGTAAATAGTAGTCTGGGAATATCCATCATCCCAGTGCCCTTTGAATTGGATGGACTTTCTGATCCATACAGCAACTAATTGAATTTTCCGACTCCTCCATTTTTAATCTCCCAATCTGGTATGTAAACAGCACCTTCAGCCTTCACGCCCATCACTTCTTCCAAAACAACGTTGTTGACAATAATCTCCTTACCCATCACTTGAGACTTCAAGTAAATTCTTCTATTTCCTTCAACCTCTCTTATGGTCCTCCAAAACTCGTAAACACTGGTCTCATGCCAGCCACATTTGATCACATCAAAGAACGACAACCATCCAACACACCTGAAGTGATCAGTGAGGTCAAAACCGTTTTCAGCATGATTTTCAAAGTTGACGCACCTGGATGGGACAATCTTCCCACCAGCCTTGGATGAAACAGAGCTTGACTTCTTGGATGCCATTGCAGTAGCAGAGAGAAACTTGAAGAAATTAGGTTAACTTGAGAGACTCTGAAAGTTCAAGGGACGCAGAAGAAATTGATAGCAGAGGGAAGCAAAGAGAAAGTAGCTTTTGAACAGGTTCCCACGAAATATATATAGCCAACAGTCTCAGGTTGCCACGTCATCAAGTGACAATTTCAGAAAGTATGTGTTCAGCAAATACAAGTATTTCAGAAGACACATACGTTTCAGAAAGTTCATGCAAATATCAGAGAATCATACATATCATATTTTTCATAGAATTTTCAAATAAACTATTTAATCTCAGGTTTTCTAATTGCAATAATAAACAATGTTACCAGCAGGGATACTTAAGGATATGAGATGATGGTATGTATTTGTTGAGACTCAACATTGCTTCTTGAGATTAATAGATTTCATCAACTTGTGTTGAAGGACCTTGGAACATAAACCTTTTTCTCTTCAAGAGTTCCTCTCATCCACTCCTCAGTAGTGATTCTGGGAGTTTTCTTTGATTTGTTCAGTACATCTACAAGAGGAATAATTAAGATTTTTGGTGCCCATATTTTCTTGGGTCCACCTGGGTCAGTTTCAGGTACAGGTTCCTCTTTCTGTTTACATTCAGATTTAAATAATCTATATTTATCACAGTGAGGACATGCATCAACCTTTTTCTTGGCCTTTTTGGGCAACTTTGAATCTGATGATTTAGATGACGGTTTTCTAGAGAATCCCAAGCCTCTTTTATCCTTTAACTTTTTCTGAGTTTCTAATAATCTATTGAGATTATTAGTTCCTTCAGTAAAGTTGGCCAGGTCATTAGTAAGTTCCTTAATCTGTCCTTGAAGTTTCTGTTTTTCTTCAAATAGACTTTTGGAACTACTATTCTCCTTTTCCTGAAACTCTTCTTTAAGTATAAGATTTTCTTTTTCAAGATTTTTGTTTTTGTTGCATATTGCAGCATATGCATTTGAAAGCTTCTTATACATTCTGAAGAGTTCCTTGGAACTATATACTAAATCATCATATTCATCTAGAAGAGTTAAGGATGTTGCCTTAGAATCAGGATCTTCTGAAGATGATTGATTTGCCATTAAGCATAGATTTTCTTCATCAGATGAATCTTCTTCTGTTCCTGAGGTGGATTCTTCTGAGGTGAAGCCATCATCTTCAGTCTCTTCATAGATAGATGATGCCAGCTTATTCCATATATCTTTTGCAGATATGCATCCTTGAATTCTTTCATAATCATATTTGTTCAAGGACCACACCAGGTAAAGTTTGGCTTGAGCATTGAGTTGAACATTTGATTTTTGCTCACTGGTCCATTCAGCTCTTGGGATGGGTACACCATTTATCATAGGAATGTAGTCTCCGTCAGTAATGATATCCCAGAGATCAAGATTGTTGCTTTCTATGAACAACTTCATGTGTTCTCTCCAGTGGAAATAATCTTTTCTGTTGAGTGCAGGAGGTCTGGTGACAGATGCTCCTTCAGAGATATAAACACTTTAGCTTGTTGAGGTTTCCATCTGGATCTTCTTCCCTCAGCACTTGTTAGATGCTCAACCCGAGGTTGAGCTATGATACCAACTGTAGAAACCACAGGAAACACTAGAACGGGGGGTTGAATAGTGTTTTAATTGTTTAAACAAATTTTCTTGGAAACCTTTTCACAAATGAAGTTTTCACAAATGTTATAAGCAACTTTCTGAAACTGGAATATGTACTTGCTGAAAGTCTTTTCAGCAGGTTCAACAAAACTGATTTCTTAAATTGTTTTGAAACGTATTTTTGAAAGCTTATGTTTAAACAATTTAATTCACTAATATCCTAACCCTTATTGTTAGATGAAATAACAGATAATAAGAGATAAGGGTTGAGAAGACTTAGCCAAGAATTTATCCTGGTTCACCCACCAACACAGTGAGCTACGTCCAGTCCCAAAGCTAATAAGCAATGGATTTTCCACTATCTAATCAGATACAAGTATTCTTTGACCCCAACCTCTTCAGGCTAAACACCAACTATTCTTTGGACACAACCTCTCCAGGCTAAACAACAAGTATTCTTTGGACACAACCTCTTCAGGCTAAACAACCAAGTATTCTTTGTTTCTCCAAGCCTCTTCAGGATCTCAGACACTTTACAGTGTTTACAGCAATTAAATTGTTCAATTTCCTGAAGAACTTAAACACATCAAATCTAGTATAAAGGATTCTGCTGAGTATAACTCGGGATACAAATTATAATAGCCTCAGTACAAATAATCATAATATTACAAAGGAATTTTGGCAAAGTATTGGCTTACGATTTATGCTATTTCGTCCCCCGTCTTTTCGTTCATCTTGAAGCTTTATATACGAGACCAGCTTGAGTCCGTTGAAGATTGAAAATCCCACCGTTGAGAAATAGCATTAAATGCTGTTAAGACCGTTGTGAGACAATCTTCTGAAAGCTTCCGACTTTGAGTGTTGCAGGTGTGCAGTCTGTGACACATTTCTGACACGTACCACATCAACTTTCCTTTTAAGATAATATGATTTTGATAGCATAAAGGGTCTGTGAAAACATTCCTTAATTGGATCAAACTTGCAGAAGACGTTTGAGGATGCATTAAAGTCTTTAAGCAGAAAGCCTTCAGACTTTAGTTAAAAGCTACGTTGTAGGTCTTCAGCAGTTCTTCTTCATTTCAGATATTGTAATACTTCAGAAGGTAGAGTAGACTTCGGCAGGTCTTAGCTCTTTAGAGAGTTCCTCATATCAGCAGGTTCAACTTCGAAGAGTTGGATTATATCAGAGGATTGCTCTTTAGAAATATTGCTGAAACATTTAAACAAAATACCTTCAAGTGAATCTACTCTATTTCAATAATAATATTTTAACCAAATTTGTTATCCATTAAAACTTAGGATTGTGAGACTTAAACATTATTATTTTCCTTAATAATATTTTGAGACTCAACAGTCTCTGTGTTCATGAAAGTTTTTATGTTTATGTTAAAATTCTATATTACTGAACTTTCTGAAATTTCAATATGATTAGATTGATTATTCTCCTTGATTTGACTACATAGTGTACTTACGTATTTTCGCATTTACTATGCTACGTTGTCTGACATTTGCAATGATTGGAATTGAATTATTATCTGATGGAACTAAGTTTCTGAAACAATCATTGTCTACCTACCATGCGTTCATTATTCTGTTATGCATTTAATGCTTCAGTATCTGTTACCAACCCTTTTGACTGATGACAAAAGGGGGAGATATAAACTAACAAAATATCTGAAGTTTAAATGTTTTCAGAAAAGAATTCACAGTTTCAGGGGGAGTAAGGCATTCTGATTAAGTATTTAGAAAAGGGAGATTTCTCAACTTAAGTTAATATTTTTCCTTCAGATATTTAAATAGTTTAAACAAATTTGTCATCATTAAAAATGGGGAGAATGTTGAATCTCAAAATATTATTAAGAGATTAATAATGTTTAAGTCTCACAACATTCTGATTAAGTATCTGAAAAGGGAGATTTCTCAACTTAACTTAATATTTTTCCTTCATATATTTAAATAGTTTAAACAAATTTGTCATCATTAAAAAGGGGGAGAATATTGAGTCTCAAAATATTTTTAAGAGATTAATAATGTTTAAGTCTCACAAATTCTAAGTTTTAATAAGTAACAAATTTGGTTAAAATATGCTGATAAAAGTATAAATTCTCTTAAGGGTATTTCATGTGTTTCAGCAACTCTCTGAAGGAGCAACCCTCTGAAGTGGTGCAACCTTTTGAAGGATGAGAACCTGTTGAAAGTATTCAACCCTCTGAAAGAGATTTGATATCTGAATCAGGAAGATTTGCTGAAGACTCTCTACGTGGCATTTGACCAAAGTCAGAAGGCTTTCTGCTCAAGACTTTATTGCATCCTATACGTCTTATGAAAGTTTGATTCATTTAAGGAAGGTTATAGAGACCCCTTTTGAAGCATTTCAAATCATTTTACCAGAAAGGGAAACTACTATAACGTAGTACCTGCAACGTGTCAAAACTGTGTCAAAGACTGCACACCTGCAACACACAAAGTCAGAAGCTTTCAGAAGATTGTCTCACAACGGTCTTAACAGCATTTAATGCTATTTCACAACGGTGGTTTTAAGCAATCTTCAACGGACTCAAGTTGAACTCCTATATAAAGCTTCATGAAGAATTACAAGATAGAGAGAAGAAATTTTATCAAGTCAAAACGCTGCCCAACCTCTTGCTGCTTACTCTCTGTTCATTGTACTAAAATTTCATATATCCTGAGTCTTACTCAGTTAGCTTGTACAATCTTGTAACAGTTTAAGTCTGGAACTTGTCTAAGTTCAGCAACTTAAACACAACTTATCTGTAAACACTTTCAAGTGTCTGAGAGCCTGGAGAGGTTTGGTGGAAGAAAGAATACTTGTCTTTGAGCCTAAAGAGGCTTGTCTGTAAAATAATACTTGGTTTGAGCCAAGAGAGGCTTGTCTGAAAAAGAATACTTGTTGTAAAGAGCCTGAAGGGGCTTGACTGAAAAAGAATACTTGTAACTGTGATCAGTTAGTGGAAATCCTTTGCTGGTTTAGCATTGGGATAGGACGTAGCTAACGGTGGATGTGAGTGAACCAGGATAAATGTCTTGGCTAAGTCTTCTCTACCCTTATCTCTTTACATCTGTTATTTGAACTAACTGGAGGGTTCTGAATAATCTATTTTATAAGTTTGAACTGAAAACAAATTCAAACGCTCTCTAAAAACAAGGTTCCAAAACTATTTTCTGGACCTGCTGAAGTCACTTCAGCAAGTACCTTAAATCCCAGTTTTAGTAAGTTGCTAAAAATTCTTTGTAAGAAGTTCTACTTGTAAAAGGTTTTCATAAAATTTGTTTGAACATATAAAACACTATTCAACCCCCCTTCTAGTGTTTCTTGTGGTTTCTACATGATGGGTCCATCAAGCTACAAATATGGAAGGATGTTGCTGTGGAAAGACTCGAGGTCACTGTTATGGCACCGGGGACTTGTCAACCAACATTTGTCCAGGTGTGACCAACCTCACTCAAGAGTCTCGGGCCCACACCAGCGGCAAGAATAGGTAACGACACTCATATGACGAGGCGTTGCGCCATGAAGTTATTGAAGCAAAATTGCCGGTTAGCCGAGTTGAAGAGAGGGTTGATCACTGTTAAGCCCAGTATCAACGGTTGGAGGAGGACTTCATACAACTCCGACGATAGTTGCAGTTAGTGTTGGATGCCCGTAGTGCAGGTGGTTCTACCAGCCACAGTCAGGCTCAACTGCACTCGCACTACGATGGCGACTTGGATGACCAACCCGTGGATGAGGATGAGGATGAAGATGAGGATCGTGGCCCACGACCACAGCAGCGTCGTCGCCGTCAGCCATGGTTTTTTTTTTGTATCATATTTTTCTACTCTTTGTATAAATATTATTTATATATATATTTTATTTTTTTATTTGGGTGTTTTTATATTGTCTTTATCGTTTTTCTTAATATTTTACATCGTTAACAACTATCATATAAAATTTATAAAATAAATAAAAAATTTATAATAATTCAACCGTAAATCTATAAATTAAAAAAACTAAATATAAATATATAGCGACGGCCATGGTCGTCACTAGTTATAAATTTATTTAAAATAATAATATAAATGCTAGCAACAACCTATAGTGTGACGGCCTAGTGACGACCTTTGATCTTTTCTGGTAGCGACGGCTGTCAGCATTGTGATGGCTTTAGCGACGATCAAGCAGACGCTACGTAGTGAGACTGTTTTTGCTCATCGCTACAGTATTAAAGACGAGCATTTTAATGACGTCTTGTGACCGTCGCTATGCGTGTTGTAACGACGGTTTTCCCCTTGTAGCGATGACTTTTGACCGTTGCTAAAAGACAAAATTCTTGTAGTGATAACAGATACCTGTGATTAACACAAAAGAAGGCTGATTATTTTCCTTAAAAAAATTAGCTTGGAAGAATAAAATATGACAAAGAAAGGGTTATAATTTTTATTTATCACAATGGGAATGGTTCAGAAAAAAAACCCTTTAAAGATTATTGAAAAGTATACAAACCACTTTTACTATAAGAATGTCAACATTAACAACTAAAATAGTCATTACTGAGCCAATATATAAAGAGAGCACATGGATAAAGCATTATATATTTAAGGTAATCAAATAACAAAATTGAAATATTTTTTATAAATAATTGAAAGTTTCTTATTATTTCAAAAAGCATATATTTATAAATAAAGAAATAATTGAACTCTTTTATTATTGTTACAAAGGCTTCTCTATATTTATAATTAAATCAATGAAATAATAAACTAAAATTTTTCTTCATACACATAGAAGCTTATCTTTTACTAATCAATTGTTTAATTTTCTTCTATATCTATAAGACCTCTTATATTTCATTGCTAATGATAACATAAAAATGATTGCAAGATATGAGTGTTCTCTTTATCTTTATTCTTAGATACATTTTTTCCATTGTTTAATTTATCTTTTTTTTTTTCCAAGTTTCATCATTTCACCTCTATTTTTTTCTTTGTCTTTCCTATTTATGGTAAACTTCTATATATACTTTTTCATCCTTTCAAAATGTTCTAAATATAATATTTGACATTTAATTTTTTTATTAGAGTTGTTTTACAACATTTACAATTTTAGCTACTAAGATGATATAAAAAAAATAGGGTTTTATAAAAGAAGAAAATTAATATACTATATTACAAAAAATAAATTATCTCTTTTTCATTTTTTTGATTATTTTTTATTTAAAATTTTATCCTTTTGTCTTTTTATTCTTTTTAACTTCTCTTAAAATTTTGTTTTTTTTAAATTTAATCCATTTCATTTTTTTTATTTTAGTCTTTTTTTTTTCCTCTTCTTATTGGATAAACTAAAATACTAGTTTCTTTAATAAAAATTAGGTATAAAGGAATATTTATAAATTATGATAAAAAAAATTTACCAATTAAATTACTTTTGGATTAAATATGTTTTTAGTCCCTCAAATATAGTCGAGATTTGATTTTAGTCCTTGTAATTTAAAACCAATGGAATTAGTCCCTCAAAAAGTGAAAATACTCATTTTTAGTCCTTAACGATGAATTTTCGTAGCTAATCCATAGCACAAAACTGTAGCTAAACTATGCAAAAGGACTAAATTGATGTATTTTTAATTTTTGAAGGACCAAAATCACTGGTTTTAAATTACAGGGACTAAAACCAAATCTTGACTATATTTTAGGGACTAAAAACATATTTAAAGACTTACGTTTACTATATTTTTATTATCGGTAAAATCATTCGATACTACTTATATTAATTCTAAATATTTTATGTGCGTGCTATAACATACTCACTTATTATTCTATTATAAGAACCATGTTTAATGAGTAAAAAACTAAGAAAAATTGTCATATTCTATTTAATGGAAATGGATCACATGGGGATAAAAAACATTAGAGAGGTTTATATAAGAAAAACAGGGAAACACGAGAAGGAGGGTTGAATAGTGTTTCAATGGAAACCTTTTGGTTTTAAAGAATATTTTAAAAAAGTTTCTGTAAAAACTTCAGATGATAATGATCGTCTGACGTTAGCTACTACCTTCTGAACCTTGGTTCAGACACAAAGACAGTTTTGATAAATAGTTTCGTTTGATGTTAAGATTTTAGCTCTTGAAAACTTTTCTAAACCCCTTTGTTAGTTCAGAAACTGAATTGAAAGAGTTTAAGGGAAAGGAAACTTAGCCAAGAATTTATCCTGGTTCACTCACTACCACTTGTGAGCTACGTCCAGTCCCAGGGCAAACCACCACTGAATTTCCACTAATCTTGCAAGATTACAAGTATTCTTTTCTATCAAGGCTCTTCAGGCTCTACAACAAGTATTCTTTTCTGCCAAGCCTCTTCAGACTCTACAACAAGTATTATTTTCTGTCAAGTCTTTTCAGGCTCTACAACAAGTATTGTTTCTTCCACCAAGCCTCTTCAGGCTCTCAGACACTTATCCAAGTGTAGCCCAAGTATTCTTTCAGACAATAAGCCTCTCCAGGATTGTAACCCAAACTGTTTTAAGATAAAAACAGATAAAGTTCAATCAATTGACTTCAGATGATAGATTGAACTTATCAGAAGTGTACAAATAACTGAGATTTACTCAGGATAAGCAAATGAGAAAATGTACAGAAAATATCAGAGTATTCTTACAGCGTTTTCGCAGAGTGAGATTTCTTTGGTAGCTTTTCTCTTGTTGTCTCTAGCTTCAATCTGCATGGGCATATTTATAATCTTTGAGAAAATGTTGTCCGTTGTCAAATAGCATTAAATGCTTCAGGAGACGTTGAGACACACTCTGTCCAGCACGTTCTGAGCAGTCTTAGGTGCAGCAGGTCTGCGCACACAATGCTTTCGAGCAGGTACAGCAGGTTTGCAGACTTTCCTTAAAAATGCTAAACATTTAAACGAGGAGAGAAAGCAGCTCTGATTCTTATGCTGAAAAGGGTTAGACCATTGGGATGAACGTTCTTCTTACATAGTAACGTCTTCACGGGTCAAACCTTAAACTTGATGCCTTCAGCCTTCAGGGGCAAAGAGTGCAAAAAAGGGGTTAAAAAAATTAAAATTACCAAAACAATGTTTTGATGAAACTATTTACCACTGGTGGGGTGATTTTGGACACGATGGAAAGCGGGGGGTGATTTTGGACACGATGGAAAGCGGAGTCGCAAACTGATTCTGCCATGCGTGCTTATGGGTAAGTGTTTAGATTTAATTTTTTTAATAATAAAATATTGTATGCAACTGAGACTGAGACTGTGTCCAGATCTGAGACTGAGCTCAGACCTGAGACTCAGTCTGAAGTTGAAACAGTTAAAGAGACGTTGGTAACCGTCTCTAAGCCACTGACCACTAACGGCTAGTTGCGCTGAATGGTTACCTCAAAAAGCGCCTCACTAGCCATTGCATATTAAAAGGCCCCAACCGCTCAACTGCCTCTCACACTTCACGAGTTATTCCTCCTTCTCATCTCTTTTTATCTTCATCATCACAAGAGTTAACCATGTCTTCTAACTTAAGTGAATCCATGGGTTCTTTGGCCTCAAGCCAAGAGAGACTGACATGTTCTCCTACCCCACAGCCAAGTACTGAGTTTGAGTACACCCTGACTCCATCTCAACCATCCTCCAAGACAAAGTCCACCTCTACTCTTAAAACCAAATCCCCATCTTCTTACAAGAAAAGGTCACCACCCAGGAAATCAAGTAGGATAGCTTCCAACATAGTTAAAACTTCTGCACCTAAGAAGCCCAGATCCCCTGCTCATGTGGATCTCACCATTCCTTCCTCCTCTGTCAAAGGTAAGGTAAAGCTTGGAGAAGGGAGCAAGAAGCTGTCTTTTCAGTCTGATTTATTTGAAAATGAAGCTGTAGAGAGTGAGTATACTGGGAGGTTCAGGGAAAGAAAGGTTGTGATTGGGAGAGTCATTCTCCCTATGGAACTGAGGCAAGCAAACTAGGATGTGATCCCGTATCTGAAAAAGCAACGCTGGGAAGCCTACTTAAGTATGTCTGAACCCGTATATCCAAAGCTTACTAGGGCATTCTATGCTTCATGCACAACAATAAAAGGGGCGTCTGAAGGTTTGCCCCATGTCGTGGCTAATCTCAAACGGGTTCACATGGAGCTGACTGAAGAAGTGCTTGGAGCAATCATTCAAGCACCAGTTGCTGGAAACAGAATTTACAATGAAGAACAGTGGTGGAAACTCCTTGACATCTCATCTAAGATTGTTGGAGCATCCTGTAAGAAAAATAGGGAAACACTAGAAGGGGATTGAATAGTGTTTCAATGGAAACCTTTTGTTTTTAGAAAACACTTTAAAAAACAGTTTCTGAAAAACTTCAGATGATGAAAGACAGTTTTGATAAATTGTTTTGTTTGAAGTTAAGATTTTCGTTTTTGAAAACTTTTTAAACCCCTTTGTTAGTTTAAAAACTGAATTGAAAGAGTTTGAGGGAAAGAAAACTCAACCAAGAATTTATCCTGGTTCACTCACTACCACTGTGAGCTACGTCCAGTCCCAGGCAAACCACCATTGGATTTCCACTAATCTTGCAAGATTACAAGTATTCTTTTCTATCATCCTTTTCAGGCTTTACCACAAGTATTGTTTCTTTCACCAAGCCTCTTCAGGCTCTACCAAAAGTATTATTTCTTCCACCAAGCCTCTTCAGGCTCTACCACAAGTATTATTTCTTCCACCAAGCCTCTTCAAGCTCTACCACAAGTATTATTTCTTCCACCAAGCCTCTTCAGGCTCTCAGACACTTATCCAAGTGTAACCCAAGTATTCTTTCAGAAAATAAGCCTCTACAGGCTTGTAACCCAAACTATTTTAAGATAAAAATAGATAAAGTTCAACAAACTATCTTCAGATGATAAATTGAAATTATCAGAAGTTTACAAGTAACTGAGATTTACTCAAGATAAGCAAATAAGCAAATGTACAGAAAATATCAGAGTATTTTTGCAGCGATTATGCAGAGTAAGGTTTCTTTGATAACTTTTCTTCTCTTGTTCTTCAATCTGCATGGGCATATTTATAGTCTTCGAGAAAATGTTGCTCGTTGTCAAATAGCATTAAATGCTTCAGGAGACCTTGAGACACATTGACTGGCATCTCCTGAGAAGTTGCAGGTGCAGTAGATTCTGCGCACACAATGCTTTTGGGTGCAGGAGCAGTAGTAACAGACTTTCCTTTTATGTGTTAATCATTAGAACGAGGTAGGAAAGTGATTATGACTTTAATGCTGAAATAAATAAAGATTTGATTTGAACATTCCTCGTACACAACAACGTCTCTTAGAGTCAAGCCTTTATTCTAAAGACTTCATCTTTCAGATGCAAGGGATGCTTCAGATGCACTTCATTTCTTTCTGGGATAAGCGCTCTTCAGACGATGTTTGATCTTCAGACGATCTGAAGCTTCAAATGATGTTTCACACTTTTTATGATCTGAAACAAAGCAAAATATTGTGAAGGAATTTTGTCATAAATTTATCTGAATATTTATATTTGTTATTCATTAAAACCTATTGAGAGACTGAGACTCAAGGTAAATAATTTTATAACTTTTGAGACTCAACACATCCCTCTTGAGTCAAGCTGACATAAGCCTCTCTGCCTATGCTCTTAAGCCCTTTGGTTGTTTTCTCTTCCAGCTGGTTGTCAAATCCATCATCCCAAGGGCTGGGAAATTTGACAAAATGTATGCAATTGACTTGATGGTCATATACCATCTCAAGCATGGGACTGCACTGAACCTCCCCTACCTGATTCTCAAACACATGGAACACGGATTGAACAACGCCAAGATGACTGCCTCCCTACCATTTGCTATGTTGATTACCAGGATTCTGAAACAGTTCAAGGTTGATCTCTCAGGGGCTTAAGAGACTCAGGAGAAGCTCTCATATTTTGGAAAAATCAAATATCCTTGCCTTGAAGCTTGACGGTAAGTCCATTCCACCTCCTACTTTTACTATACCCTCTGACTCACCTTCAAAAGTTCCTCCTACTGTACAAGCATCTCTGTCATCCAAAATGTCCTATCCAGAGACAGTGACAAAGAAGAAGGAGAAGAAAAAGAAAAGATTGCGTGAAACTCTTAGTGAAGACTCACAGGCCTCAACTGAAGCCACAAGGAGGAAGAAAACGAAGGTCAAGAAAACAAGTGCTTCTGTTGCTTTGGTTCAATATGAACCACAACCTTTGAGGTCTGAACCATCTTTTCTTATTGAGACTCAAGCTCATACTCAAGCTCATACTCAAGCTCAGACTGAAGAACCCCCAATCTCCACTCCACAAGTCTCACCTCATCATTCTCCTCCTTTTAATCCATCACCCTCTCCAATCACAAAAGTAGTGGCTGAGACCCTTGTAAGTTTGGACAAAGAAGTCCCTGATGAAGCTACCCCAACAGAGACTGAGCAAGAGGAGAGAGTCTTATCACCTAGACAAGAGGAACTAGTCCCTGAGACTCAAGAAAAATGTATGACCCCTGTCTACTCTCTGAAAAGTGTTAGAATTACGTAAAATTTCTATATAATTACAACACTTATTGATGAAAAATTACTGAATTTATATCCATATTCAACCTTTTTTAGCTTAAATTGTAGCTCTTGTGTTTATTAGAGTCAAATTTGAATTTGATGCTATTTTGATAAAGAATCTGTTGATTTTTATAGATAAAAAGCCAAGTTACAAATGAAGCATCAAGAGAACAATGAGCAAGGACAGGAATAGCATAGAACAAGCTTCAAAAGAGGACAATTCAGGAAAATCAGTTGTTGTTTCTTGCGCTCCACCTGCGCTGAGCGCAGGCAGAGTGCAGGAATGCCTGTTCAATTACTGTTTCCTACACTTCACCTGCGCTGAGCACAGGCAGAGCACAGGAAACGTAACCTAATTTTTAATGGGCTGCAATCAGAGTCTCAAAAGCCCGTCAGAACAGTTTCTAAAGGACTTTTAGGGATTGCGAAAGGCAGCCAGAGACATACGGAGTAGAAAGCAGATTCGGAGCTGGAGAAAAGTGTGACAGTCTCTAGTTGGTTTGTAATGGCTACCATGAGTAGCTAAACTTTCCCTTAGGATTGAACACAATCATTTCAATCCCCAATTGTATTTTCTTTGTTATTTAGGAATCTCTATTTTTATAATATTGGTGTTTCTATTTTGTTCTTAATGCTTAGCTTCCCACTTTGTACTGGAGTTATGATATGATTTGTTGAATACACTAGGAAGAGGTTTTATAAATCAGGTGCGAGTTCCTGAATGCCTAGGAATAGGGTTCTTGAATTCTGATTTGGGTAAAAACACTCGATGGGTTGAATACCTGGGAATAGGGTTCAATTTATTGATAGCTATTAACAACTAATCTTAAAGCTAGGGCAATTTGTTAAGCATCCAAGAAATTGGTGTTTAGGGAATTGTTCCAAGAATTTCATACTTGAGGGATCGTTATGAATAGGGGTGGCAAAGTGGGCCAGCCCGCCCCGCCCTGGCCCGCCCCGCCGTTGGCCCGCCAAAAAACGGGGTGGGGCGGGTTGGCCCGTCAAAAAAAACGGGCCAGCATATATAACCCACCCCGTTTTGAGGCGGGATGGCGGGTTGGTGGGCCAGCCCGCCTGATCCACCCAAAAAATTATAAAAAATTAAAATAAATTTAAAATAAATATAATACATAATAAATTTGAATTTTAATAAAATTTTAAAAAATTATTTATATTTTTTTGTCTTTACATAACATTTTTCCTCAATATTTATAAAATTATTATAATTAAATACTAAAAAAGTTAAAAAATTGTTAAATTTGGCAGGGTAGCCTGGAGGGCCAACCCGGCGGGCCGGCCCGCCCCGGCCCACCTATTGGCCCGCCGGGTTGGCGGGTTGAGCGGGGCAGGCTGAGTGGATTGGTGGGCTGGAGGGACCTAATCCACCCCGCCATTTTTGGCGGGTTAGGCGGGCCGGCCCGCCGGGCCCAACCCACTTTGCCATCCCTAGTTATGAATGAATTTTATTTGGGCTTCAATATTTACAATTATGAATTCCTAAATATCATTGGTTTCCAAATACAAGAGGGGTGCGATAGACGAAGTTCAATCATAGTTTCCTTAATTTGCTCAATCTTATCCATATTCTCTTTGTCTCAATTTTTATTTTATTTACTATTATAATCTTCACAAACAACCATTCAAAATTCTTCTTACTCAATAAGTGTGAGCTCTGAGAATTTATTTTGTACCGTTCCTCGTGGGTACGACAACCCCTTTTCTTACTATTATATTGCTGCGATATTGGTACGCTTACCAAGATCTCAACACTCTCCTCCAACTTACTTTCATCAAACTTCACTTCCTACCCCTGGGTAGTTCATTGTGGATTCACTCTTCTAGTCTCCTTCACGCTTTGATCAGTTAGCACCACCACCCTCTACACCTGCACAGTCAATTCCTAGACATCTCTCTGATTCCATTAACAATTTTCTCAACCAACTGCATAAGGAACAACAGCAACAACAACATGAGTTTGGTACAAGTCAACAAAATCTGCAAAGGAAAATCTTCAAGGAACTGAAAAGGCACAAGAGAAGACAAGATTCCATCCTCAATGGAATGGACATGGTGCTTCAAGCTATAAGAGCTTCAAATGAGTATAATCATCAGATTCACCAACACTTGTCCAATTTGCCTCCTCTTCCTGATGTGCCTCAAACTATACCTAGACCACCTGTGTCTCCCTGTAGCTCTTCTTCGTCCCCCCCTCTATAGTCTATGTTCTTTGATAATGGCAAAAGGGGGAGTAGTTTTAGAGATTTTAGGGGACTTAGATGATGTTTGTTTCGCTAGCTGTATGATGAATTTTAAAATTTCTTTTGAAATCTTAACTATGTTTTGATTACCTGATGTAATCTCAGCTTCGTCATGATCAATGAAAGATTCACTATTTTGTACATGTCAAAATTCTTTCAATTACTTATTTCAGTTATGTTTTTAATTTTGGCATTAAAAGAAAATCTCAACTTTGGAATCTTAAATGCTAACTCAAAATTTGTGCAAAAAATTACTAAGTCTTAAGTTTCTTGAACTCAGGGGGAGTTAAGACTAGAGGGAGTTAAGATTCATATTTCTCAACCTTAGATATCCTCTAAGCTTACAAAACTTTTATGGTTTGCCATCATCAAAAAGGGGGAGATTGTTAAGACAAACGCACTCCTAAGAGTTTTAATGAAATCAAACCATCAAAAGTGAGGAAGCAAAGAAGTATATCTAAGATGTTATGTTTTATTAAATCTGTGCTCAAGTGCTTGTAGCCTTTAGATCCATACACTGCAGGATATTTTTGTTATTGATTAAAGGCAAGCTGAGACGCTGAATTAAGCTGCATCTAAAGAATTAATTCTTAAGATTCAAAAAGAAGAACGAAGCTGAAGTGTATAAGAATCAAAATCATTAGATCAAAAGTTGAAAAATGCTTACACACTGAGACAAGGTCAAAGACTAAAAGAGTTAAGGATGTAAGACAGAGACAGAGACTGAGACGCACAACTAAGTTGAGACTCAGATGATCAAGTAAAAACTGAGCTTGGAAAGCAAGACTTAGCTGCACACAAGAGATTGAAACTCATATATGAAGATAAGACTGAGCCAAAGACTGAGACTCAGACAGAGACTCAGCTTCAGACGCATGGTCCAGGAGTTAAAAGTAAAGTCAATGCAAGTACACTACAAGTGCTGCAGCGCACATCAGACTAGACCTGAGCCCGTGTCAGAAAAGTGAAAAACAGTCTCTCTCTCTCTTCTAACGGCTAGTAACGACTAGTCTCATTTGATATAAAAGATGGAATTCAAGTCAAAGCACTACGAGAGACACCATTGAATAATCTCTGACTTATCCGTCTCAACTGAGTCTCAAGCCAAGCTCAACTCAATCTCAACTATCCTTTAGTGCATCTTAAGTCTGTATCATAGATTCTCTTTCATATTTCTATCATTTGTTTGTAACTCTTAGAAAGAGAAATACCTAGCTGAGCTCACTATATACTTGTACCTTGTACATAGTCTAAGCTAGTCAAACATCATATATACTCCATCAATCTTTGTAACGGTCTCAACTGAGTTAAGAGGAGCCTAGACTCAATGTGAGCAGTGTAAGAGCCTGAAGAGGCAAGGTAAAGAATACTTGGATCTTAGCCAGGTTAGGAGGTGCCCAAGCTTGATGTGAGGGTGAGCCTAAAGAGGCAGAAGGAATACTTGTAATTAACAAGGTTGTCATAGTGGAAATCTCACAAGGTTGTGAGGACTGGACGTAGCCCAAGAAGTGGGTGAACCAGGATAACTCTTTGTGCATCTCTTCTCTCTCCCTTGCTCACTTATAATTGCTTTACAACTTACTGAAGCTTAAGTTAAACTCATTCATTAGACTGAACTGAACTTAATTTTAAATATAACAAAAATTGTCAAAGCTAAGCTTTAAGTCTTCCTATTACTTATAATTTGAGCTTCACTAATTTGTCCTTGCCAATTCAAATCTGAGACTCCAAGCTGCTAAGCTTGAGAACTAAGCTCAGTTTGGTTTTAAGTTTTTCAGGAATAAATTTTTACAAGTCTCTATTCAACTCCTCATTCTAGAGACATTCAGCTAACTTCATATATATTATATATATATATGTTTTTTTATTTAGTATGGTTTTTATAATTTTAAATTTAATAAATAATAAAATAAATAATAAATTTAATAAATTATTAAAATAAAATAAAAAATAAAAAATATATTTTTTATTTGTAGCAACGACCATGGCCGTCACTAAAGTCGTCTCTAGATAAAAAAAATTAAAAAAAACAATTATTCGTAACGACGACCATGTTGTTAGAGACGGCTTCAGCGACGGCCTGACCGTCTCTACGTAGCGATGACTCACTTTCCTCGTCGCTACTGTATTTACGACGAGCTCTGTAGTGACGTCCACATGGCAGTCTCTACGTAGTCGCTATGTAGCTTGTAGCGATGGCTTTTCGTTGTGTAGCGATGACCATGTCGCTAAATTGTGATTTTCTTGTAGTGTTATTAAATTTTAAAAGTGAATTAAGGATTGAGACCTTGTATCATTCTTTTTAATTGAGTAAATTATTTTGAGATAAAAACCTAGTTATACAATGAGCACTTGCAATTTGTGACGAATACCTTTAAGTTGATTCAATTCAATGAACACCTTCCAACACTCATCTATGAGTTCCCTTCATCTTGGATTGGAAAGGACGGGTGTCATACTCATTTCATCCTATAAGTAAGTCTTTGCCAAGGCAATCCACTTTCATTGTACTTGTTCGTTCTATGCATGGAGCAGTTAGGGAATTTAATTGATGAAGCTGTTAGTGAGGGATATGATTTCTAATGCAGTTTGGAAGGGGAAGCCTTGAGTATATTACATTGGTTCTTTACATATGACATTATTCTAGTAACTAAAGTAGAGTTATCCCAAGTATAAGTGATCAAACAATTTCTTGATTTATTTTTTCGCTCACTTAATTAGGCCAACAAATCAATTATGTAATACCTTATTGAAGTAAATGTTGTAGTCACAAAAAAGAGAATTGAATTGTGATCTATTAAAACTTTTGTTGATTTCTGTAAGAACTTCTAATTACCTTTTCTCAAGAATATCTTCTGGCTAATATTAGAAGCTTAATGATCAAGTTAGACAGTATACAACAATACATGATATTTCAGGTATGAACTTTACGATTTAAGTAATGCTTGTGTTACGAAAATAAAGTCTTTTCTTTTTGAAAGACTTCTTTGAAAAAACAACAACTAATATTTTTATGAATTCACATACATAGGTATTAGGTAGATTTGAAAATACTTGATATGCAACAGTTGAAGATTATCCTATCCCTTTTTGGAAGGATTAATAAGAAGCTTCAAATATTAAGAGTTTGAGGAAGAGAAGTGTGCACATAATATTTTATACTTGCTCACCCTTTAAACCTCAGGACTACGTCCAGTCCCTACTCTCAATAGGATTTTCACTATGTCAAGCTTCATACACAAGTATTCATTCTTCTTCACAACCTCCTTAGGCTCCTTGGTGCAACATACCACCTAGTATTCTTCTGCAGCCTCTACAGGCTCTTCACAACGTATTCTTCTGCAGCCTCCGCAGGCTCACTATTACATCACAAAATTGATATTCTACAGTTTTTTCTCACCCACTACAAGCACAAATCTCTACATAATGAACACAAACTTCTCAAGAAGAACTAACACTACCTTGTTAGTCTTGAGAGTCAAAATCCATAATTTGAAAGATAAATACAACCAAAGGCTCAAGATTTAACAAAAAAAAAAAATAGCACAGCTGAAAGATGATGAGCCTAAGAACACCCTTTCTAAATTTCCTAACTGTTTTGGTACAAGAATGGTGAATTAATAAAAAGTGGTATTTCTCCATAAGGTACATATTGTAATTTTGATGCACTGAAAAGCTTCTTCTGGTACTTTGTGTCTTGGAATGGAGAGGGGACTCCTATTTATATCTAAGGATTGAGTAAACTAGTCGTTGTAGTGCCTTGGAGAAGGGTTAAGCTCTTAGTGGGCTGTTAAGGGGATGCCACTGTCATGTGGCGACTTTTCTCTTTCATTAGGTTTGACCAAACTTTCGTCTGAAGAGTCATTCTTCTGGAGCCAAGATTTTCATTTTGTTTGAGCTTTCTTCTTTTGGAGCAGTATGTGAGAAGTGAATATATAGTGGGCAATTTTTTGTTCTCATATTTAAAATTTTACTCTTGTAATTTAAATTTGTCACTTTATTAATCAATTTCAATCTTTTGGAGGGTTCTGGAAGTATGCCTTTCTTCTGAGACTGTTATGTGAAATTGATAACAATTTCGTTTGGATCTTCTCAAGATTTGTTCTGCTTTGACACATCTTCTGATTAAGAACGTTTCTTCTTATTATTAAATATGGAAGCTTCTTTTTATCAGAACCTTCTTCTTTACAGATAAGCTTCAATTTCTGGGCAGTTTCTTCTAGACAGGGTTATTCTGTTGCAGACTGTTTCTTTTCAGGTCTACTAATTGGTTGCTTCTTTTGAATATATTCTTCTTTGAAGATTCATTTAAGCTTTTCTATTCATTTTCAAGACAATCTCAATTGCAACCATTAGTATACAATGATTCAGAATTATATTAAATTTGTTTTGAGAGTTTGTCATTATGAAAACATCTGAAAAAGATTCTTGGACCTTACATTTATGTCTTCTACTTAAATAATGTAAGGGCATCTCTCTCTAACAATTTCAATTAAGAACTTGGCATGCCTATGCCTTAGGACATTTTTAAGTATCTATGGGTCCTCGTGATTCATTCTAAACTCATGAGACAACATATTACTTCATTATTGACAAAATAAGGAGTTTATCAAAGTAGAAGGGACATTGCCTATCCTTTATGAGTAGAATGACTATTACCAAAACATCAAAATGATCTTGATACCAAAAGGTGAATGTTATAAGGTAAATAAATCTATATAGACTTCATATGGATTTCAAGTAAAAGCGAGGCCACTTAATTTCACAGGAGAAGATTTGTTGCCCTTAATTAAAAGGAAGGGGGCTCGACTTTAAGAATTTAAGAGTCATGAACCTGACATATATGAAAAAACTAAGATGGTCCTTGATCAATAAACCAAAATCTCTTTGTGTAAGTACCTTGATATCTAAATATAATTATCGTGCAAATGTGATGCCTCATATTAAAGTCTCACCTAAGCCTCTTCAACTGGGAAGGGGATTGCGTACGTGTGGAATCATACTGAGAAAGGTACATATTAGGTGATGGGAGACGATTAAAAAGCTAGATTTAGCAAACACTATTTCACCAAATTGAACCTCTTATAATTTGTGTATTCTCCTTAGTTTCTAGTAGCCAAGAATATTTTATACCATGTTACAATATAAGGGGGACTTGGAATTAAGAGGTACTACATCCAATGCAACCTAACTCTATCTGTCAAAGATTAACTGCAATGTTGGCCTCTAGTGATAATGATGGTAAGGACATTCCATCCTAGAGATTCTCTTTGAATGGGAGTTTTCGATAGCTTTAACATATTAAGTGCTTATAATGTAGAAGATAGGAAATCCTCTTAAAATCCAAGCATCACTTTGAAATACCTTACATGGGAAGTTATTAACAAATGAAGAGAGGTAGAGATGGGAAATAACTGGTGATTCTTTGCCTTGGACATCAGAAAGCCCCAGCCTTCAAAAAAACATAATGCATTGTAATGGGTTGTGACATGACATGGGAATTTTGGTCTCATTTGAAATACACAGAGAAAACACAAGAAGGTGGTTGAAATATGTTTCCTTAAAAACATTTTGTTTTCATAACACTAAGTCCCTAGGTCTTGGGTTTGAATCCACGAAAGGTTCCATTTGGGGAATAAACCACCTTAGGGTGGGTGAAGCTTAGTTAAGGTGCCCAAGGCATGGTAAGCCTAGTAAGCCCGGTGATGGGTGAGGGTGAGTGTTCCTGAGGCGTTACATTTGTTCTTCCAAAGAAGGTATATTCTTCTACCTTCTTCTTTCCTTCCAAAGAAACTTGACGGTGCTTAAAGAGAATGTTTACAAGCATTCCATAAGGCAAGCTTGCATAGCTCCCTACTGGATTGGCAGTAGCAACCATGTTTCTTAAAATTATGTAAGAGAAGGATAGTGGATTAGCTATCAAGAGATGATAGATGATCAGAAGGTCTTGATCATTTACCTTCTCAAGTGTACCAACCCTAGGTAATAGAGTACAACAGCACATCTTGTGAAAAAGTCTACAGATGGGTGTTAGTTTGTTGGCAATGAGGCTTGAGTCTGTCTTGCTTAATACCTTCTGGATGACTTCTTCTTTAGTAACTCTTACTGAGTCATACCGGTTATCTTCATAAAGGTGTGTGGGGAAGTGAAGAAGTCTCAAAGCTTCTTCTATTGATTCAAGAGTCAGAACCATAGTGGAGCCTTTTATATCCACTACAAGTGAGTTCCCATCACTTCTGTATTCACTTACAAAAGCATAAAAAGCTTTTACAAGTATGGGATGTATTGGCTCTTGGAACAGAAGGAAGTCACCCAAGCTTTGCTTTTGGACAAAGTGATCAGCTGCCCAACCTTCTTTCTTCACTTCATGAAGCCAAATGATCTAACTTGAAATGATGGTTTTCCATTCCCATTTGTCATAGAAGATCTATAGCAAATCTTTGCTAGGAAAAAAAATCTGAATTAGGACCTTCCGCTTCCTCAGAGTATGAAGTTGTTAAGAGTTTATTTGTTGTTCGATCTTATCATATGAAAATTTTACTGAAGCAAAAATATTAGTCTAACAACACGTTCATCTAATCATTAAATTAGTTTGTTTTTATTAAAAATTTGGGGATCAAGACTTTAGTCATTTTGAAACTCGACAATAATCCCTTTATAATAGCAGAATAGATGACACAATAACATTAACATAATTAAAAAAATATCCATGCACATTTTATATTTATATATTTCTTATTAAAGGTGTCAATTTATGGCAATTAACTATAGGAACAAGCTAAATTTGGATTGATCTAAGCCAAAATTGATAATAATTACTAAATTATTGGTTTAGTTCACTCCTAAACTTGGTTACCAATAAGCCAAATTATTTTCTTAATTTTCTATTGAATTTTTTAATTTTATTTTTATACTTCATCACTTCATTTTCTTTTACAAAATTTCAATTTTAACAAACCTCAATTAAAAATGTTTTATGACACACATATCAATTGAAATTTTAAAAGAAATAATAAAACTTTCGCATATCATATAAATTATTTAATATCATATCTGAAATAAATTACCAAATGGATAAGAGGGTGGGCCAGCTTATGTATAGTGTCACATTATGTCTAAGCTTAAATTTTCTTATCTTTATTACACTATTTCCTTCATCCCATCAAATTCGATTTATTTTGACACTTATATCTTGCGCACATTTTTATAAGCTAAACATAATAATTTATAAACAACAACACATTTTATAATTTTTTTTTGGTGAAATATAATTTTATTTTCTTTGGTGTACTTTACAATTTTAATCTACATTACACTCCTCACATTTTTTTTAAACGGAAAATGTATTTTTTTATAGGAATATCAAAATTTATTTTATTATAAGTTAATAATTGGAATTAGTCTATGTTATTCCCCACTTAACTTAATTTTTCAATTTCATTTTTAAATGATTGTGACTCCAAAGCTGCAAAGCTTGGTGCAATTTAGTGGAATCAAATGACTTTGAGTCTTTGTGATCATATGTCACAATTCATTAATATAAAAAAGACATTAGCATTTAGTAAATGTTTAAAAATCATTTTAGTGGAAATAATTATTTTTTTAAAAAGTTATTAAAAAAATAATTATTTTTAAGTAAATTAATTTAAATACACATTTACTGTTTTACTTCATTGGTTTTCACTTGTAACTAGTTGTTTTTCTTTTTCCATTCAGTTGTTCTAAGGATTAAAAGTCATCGCTATGCATATTCTTTTTTACCTACGCTTTGTAGGAACACACAGGAAAACACTAAAAGGGGGGTTGACTAATGTTTTTATAAACTTTGCAATTTTTGGAAACCTTTTTCTTAAATTGAGTTTTTAACATTTCAGACAGGTTTCAGAAGTTGTCTGAAATTTTCTCCTTTGTCTGAAATACTTCAGATAGTGGATTTGAAAATGTTTTTCTTAAGATATTTTCACAAATGTTTATAAAAACTCAGTTTCAGAACCCTCTTCTCGTTAGCTTAACTTGAATTTAAAGAGATAAGGGATAGAGAAGCACTCAGTCAAGATTTATCCTGGTTCACTCACTACCATTGTGAGCTACAATCAGTCCCAGAGCCAACTAACTTCTGCTTTTCTCACATAATCTGAATAGATTACAAGTATTCTTTTCTACCAAGTCTCTTCAGGCTCTAAGCAACAAGTATTGTTTGCACACCTAGCCTCTCCAAACTCTTAGCAAGTATTGTTTGCTAACCTAGCCTCTTTAGGCTCAAAACAACTAAGTGTTTTACAAGAAAAGATGAACTTAGAACACAAAGTTCTTTGTTCAGAAGAGTGTGCAAAGAAATCAGTGATTTAACACTAGGTATGAAAAGTTTTTGTACAAGAGTATTCAGAGTAAAATCTACAGAGATTTTTGTAGCGATTTCTTTCAAAGAATTTTTCCGTAAGTTGCTTCAGAGAGACCACTCGTATATATAGGCTTTGATGAGCTTGAAAATGTCATTGAGATATCCGTTGAGAGATAGCATTAAATTCTCTTCATCCCGTTGTGAGACGGCTCTAACAAAGTACAAGGTTGCAGCGTTAAGTTCTGACTTTTGCAAAACCTGCGATGCAACATTTTCTAATTTGTGCTTGATTTTAAAAACTCAGCCAAAATTGATCATTTGTCTTTCCTGATTAGTGTTCTGAGGTTGCGTGGAGGAGAGAATCAATCTTTGACTTGCCACGTCAGGCAGAGTCTTGGCTTCAGACAGAACATCAATCTTCATATCATACTTTATACTTCAGAAGATACTTCAGAACCTGATGCTTCAGAACGTCTTGAACACTTCAAACAGGGCTTCCTTCTGAACCAGAAAATACTTCAGACAACCTTTTGAATATAATATGTTAAGCATATATGAAATAACAGAACTTTATCAGAACAATTGTGAAGTCTTAAGGAGTTTATCCTACGTTTATAATCATCAAAATCTTATCATTGGGGTGTCTTAGACTTTTAAAGTCTTGAGACTCAACACGCTTAGCTGAGGGCTCAATTGGCGGTGGTTGTGAGCTTTTGATTTTTTATTTTCAACTGCAAATGCCAAAAAAATACATGTTCAGTTAAAATGGAGCTGAAGTGATTTTAAAACAATTTCACAACACTTCTTACCTCTATTTTCAAAACCAAGAAAAAAGGATTTATGATAATAATTTTTAGTTTTAAAAGCATAATATGCCCCCTACCTTCCACTGTTATTATTGTCACTTGAGACCTTCCTCCATTGTCACCACTAGTTAACACCCTTTACCACCATTGTAGCCACCATGTGGCACCCTTCACTATTATCGCTGCTCAACATCCTGCATCGTCCAACACCTTCCACTGCCACCACCACCTAGAACCTCCATTAGAGCTGGAAAAAATCGACCGGCCCGACCAAGTAAGGCCGCCTAAACCCACATTTTTACAGAGCATGGGCACTAAAGTTTGAATCCAAAAATTTTACGAGATTTTTTAGCCTGAAATAAATGAGCCCACTATTATTTCGGGTTCTGGCCAGGTAGCCCAACAAGCTTTCGAGCTACCAGAATATATTTAAAAATTAAAAAAAAATGTTGTAGGAAGGGTGTAGTTCTAGTTTGTCCGTGCACACATCTACAAAGTAAAAAAAAAACTTATTATTTATATTTTCTAGGACTAAAACTATAAAATTGAAAAGATGAATTTAGCTTTATATGTATGCTACGTACAACTTTATATTTAATAAATAATTAGTAGTCACGAATAGATGCTTTATATGTATAATACTACGTACAATTTTAACATATTTTCAGTGTCAAAATATGTTCTCAATGACATCTAATAATTCAGTGACCCTATCCTTGTCTTTTCTATATGAAAAGGGAAGCAACACTTAAGTATGTATGTTAACATGAGGGAAAAAAAGACGAGATAGAGAGGGGCAGGGAAGAAGCAATATACCTGAGAAAAACATTAACAAGAAGATGTGATAGCTTTTTATTCCACAAGCAACTCCAACTTGTTGAAAATTTATATTTCATAATTATATTGTCATTTATTAATGGGATTGTACTATTGTTTTCTAGAGTTATAAGCTAAATTTTCTGTTTTAATTTTAGTTGAATGTTTTTAGTTTAATGTGATTGATGGATGAATGTATTTTAATGTGTTTTGGAATGTGTTGAGAGCTTAAGAATGTGTTTTAAATTTATTTAAATGTGTTTTAATTTAATGGGATTGATGGATGAATGTGTTAGGAACTTAGAATGTATTTTAAATTTATTTGAATGTGATTTATTTGGTTATATGAACTCATTTTTCTTTATGTTTTTAATAACTATATTGTCAATTTTTTAGTTTTGTAGAAGTGTAAGTCTTTATAATTTTTTAATGAGCTACATTATTTAATAAATTAAGTTTTAATCGAGTTGCATGCACAAGTTTTCTGCCTGCATAAGGCCAGGCTCATACTTTAATTTTACATGATCAAATTTTAGTCTGGCCCGCAAAAGCCTGCTACTCGTTCTGGGTCAGGCCGGGAAGTCCATTTTTCCAGCTCTACCCTTGGAAGAGAATCATCCAATCATCTGACTCAGAGAAACCTGGTTGCCCTCTCCTAGCTTATAGGTCTGGATCTGAACCCTGTGCCTCCCTAATCAGAGCTCTAAGCTCACTAGTGACCTCTAACCGGTAAAGCCTCAAGCTACTCTCTCTGACCTCAACATTAAGGCTTAGATTCCTAAATTCTTCTATCTTTGGTTCATAAAAATACATCAAGAACTACTCCCAAGCTCCCTGCTCATGGACTGGTGCAAGGAGGAACCTGTGCATCTAAGACATAGTCCACAAAACGTGTTGTAAGACGGGTGTCTCAGTGAATATAACTATGCAGTGTAGGTAAGGCAGGAAAAAATGAAATGCAACAGGATAAGTAGGACAGTTCATAACCATGATATCTCATCTTAAACATAAAAATGAACATGCATGACCTGCATTGCCCGGTAGACGGGGTCATATCACTAGATTGGGCCCCGGGGCTAGACTTGAGCTCAGACTACAAGGAACGTCTTCCTTGGGCATAACAACGCCAATTACCTCAGGGCCGAAACCCGTATTTTAACTGGGGACTGAAGTCCATTTAACTGGAGACCAAAGTCCAATCTTGCTTAGTTAAGGTGAACTGGGGCCGGAGTCAAAGCTGTCAAAGCCAAATTCACTTTCTCATTATTTACTGGGCCAGAGGCCATAAATTCAATGCTCAACTACAACTCAAGGCAAGGATCATACAGTAAATACTAACATATAAGAACATAAGGAAGCCCCAACTCGGGGAAAAACCCTATTCATGCTCCTAATTCCATGCCACAATCCAATGTACCAATATAAAGGAAATCCACAACACAACAATCATTCACAAGATTAAAAGAAGAGGGAAGGGAACATGGAAGAAGAATCACACCAATTGAGTGGTGGAGTGTGTGAGTTATACTCACCTCAAGAGCTCAAATGAAAGAGGAAAGAAGTTGAGGAAGGTTGGAGGGTGAGGTCCTGGGCTTTGATCTCCTTTCTTCAAGCTCCAATGGAGTTTCTCTCTCTAGAACTCTCTCTCTCTAAAATGAAGAAGGATGGGAGAAAGTATGAGAAAAGCCCTAAAAATGTGTTTTTAAGGTACCCTGATATCGCGCTCTCGCTCAGGCACACTTGAGCGAGCCTGAGCGAGAGTATGCTCTTGAGTGAGACTGAGTGAGAAGCCTTTCTCGCTCGAGCGCGCTACGAGGTAGCCCGAGCGGAATTTCACTTAGAAACCTCTTTATTTTCTTTTGGTTTTCTCGCTTAGTTCTCGCTCGAGCGAGCCTAAGCGAGAAAACCAGAATGAAAATTCCCTCTATTGTTGATATCCTCACTCAGGCGCACTCAAGCGAGCCTGAGCGAGAGTATCAGGTTCCAAATTCCTGATTTTAATTCCTCTTTGATTCTAACTCAATTCTCTCCCACTCAATCCTAGTTCCTTTTTATAAAACATTTTCCATTACTAATTTAATTCATAAAAATGGTTAGAATTTGGGATGTTACACAACACCCTCCTTTGTCGTCGTTATTACCTATCACTTCCCCCCATTATCATTGCCCATCATCCTTCACTACAATGGCAGTGGCAATATTGGAGGGTACCACATGGCTGGGGTGGTGGTGGAGAATGTTAGGTAGTGGCTACGGTGATAAAAGGTTTTTGGCAATGCTCACATAATTATAAGGTTGACAACAATTAAAACTGAAAACTAAAATTTTGAAACTAAAAATTAGTTTAGGTTTTTAAAAGCTTCAAAACTCAAAATTGAAAACCACACTAAACAGGGCCTTAGGTTAGGTGACAACTAGTTTTGATTTTAGATGTTGTGAGAGTAAATGTAATGTTATTTTTTTTTTGTTAACCACATGTATCACCATGTAAATTGGAGAGTATCCTGCTCAAGGCTTAGTTTGAGTTAAAACTCGTCACCCCTCAATAGTAAATCACAATCCTATTTTTTTTAAAATGAAAATATATTATACTTTGATTCATTTTAACATACTCCCTTCAAACTCAAATATAAGAAAAAAAACCCACATATGGTGGACTAAAATATAATCAAACCTTAACTAATTAATTTCACCCTATTTAATAAGATTATCCCAAAATACTCTTTATTTAATTTGGATTTTATTTTCCAACTATTCTATTTAATGAACCATGTACTAATAGAGAGATTATTTCCACTTGAACCAAGTTTCAATAAAGTTAAAGTATTACATGAAGGGTAGTTTAGGAAAATGCAATTCATTTGTTAGATGACAACAAAAAAATTAATTGAGATTAACTAACTTTCTTAATTAGTGTAAATTATTTTTTTTCTTATATTCAAGTCCAGAGTAAAAGGTTTGTGTAAACATTTTTTCTCTTTAACTCCAGATAGTCATTGTTTAATTTTGAGTCCATCACCACCTACAATACACTAGAAAATGGAACAAAGATTTTGAATGAAGTTTCGAAGTTGATAATATAAATATTTAAAATATTATTTTATCTTCAAAATTTATAAAATCTTTAATAAAATGTTTAAAATCAATTAAGGTAAAATATGTTTTTTTGGCTATTTTAAAATAAAAGAGTTTTGATTTTTATCCTCGTGACATTTTTCCTTTCATTTCATCTTTCTAAAATTTAAAATTTTGAAAAACGTAGGGCAAACAAAAACATTACTACATAATAGACTCATGTCTATTTGATAAATTTTTAAGAGTAAATGGTCAATTTGGTCCCTGAAAATATTGCTCGCTGTCAAGTTAGTCTCTAAAATGACAGAAATTAAAATTAAATCACTGAAACTGTATCTCATCCTTCAAATTAGTCATTCTATTAACAAAAGCAAATCTTTTTCGCGGACTACTTTGATAGTGATTTGTTAGTTTTAGGGATTTATTTGAATTTATATACTAAGATTTGAAGGATTAAATTGACAACAAGTATCGACTTACAGAGATTGAATTATACTTTTGTTAATAGAGGGACTACTTTGACGGATGAAATACAGTTTCAAAGATTAATTTTTAGTTTCTATCAATTCATAGATTAATTTGACAGCGAACAACACTATCAGGAGCTAAATTGACGATTTACTCATTTTTTAACTTATCCATGTCTTTCCAATTTTTTTCTTTCCAAAATGAATTTATTTTAAAAGGATAAAAAACAAAATTTACCCAATTAATTGTCAGTAATATTGAAATTTTAAAGAAAAGAAAAATATCCTGGGAAGTTCATTAATATGTACCTTTTTTTTTTAACGAATTCATTAATATGTACTTACTACTAGTACAATGTTGTTTATATTAAAATAAAGTAAACCATAGTACATTTTAAAAACTAAGAGTATAATTTTAAAATTTAATATAATTTAAAGATCAACGAGGGGAGAGCAATGCAATTTAACCTTCAATTAAAAAAGTACTATTTTTTTTGGTAAAAAAAAGTAAGCTGAAAAAAAAAATTATCCTTTTTACTGTCCCTAGTCTAAGCCCAAATTAGCAGACAAGCCTGGGCTGGACCAAACAACTACTGCAGCTGCAGTGAGGAATAGAATCTACTGTCTCAAACTCCACGTGTGACCCTCACATGCCTCTTTATCTCGTTCTCTGTTCTTTTATTTTTTTGGTTACATCTCGTTCTCTGTTATTGTGTGTACTAGAAAGTAGAAAGATTCCTTATAAAATCTAATCAACTAATAAGATATTAACCCACTAATTGGTGCCTAATCTATTTTATTACTAATCCTTAATATTTGAACTAAAGAAATATCACAGCCGAATAGCAAATAGTAAATCAGAGGGGAAAAAATTAGGCATGTATATAACGGTACTCTCCGGTCTCAATTATAAGAAAAAATAATTATAAACACACTTATTAAGAAAATTAGTTAAATTCATTTAATTTTCTTGATTTCATCTAAAAAGTAGTTGCATTATTTATATTACCCCACATTCAATTTTATTGAAATTTGTTTCAAGTGGACATACTCACTTGCTATTGGTATATGATTCATTAAAAAGAGTGGTTGAAAAATAAAAATAAATGGTAATTTAAAATGATATCATTTAATAGGGTGAAATTAGTTAATTTTTACTTATATTTTGGAAAAAAAAGAGTTAACTTTTATTTATAATTAAGACCGGATAGAGTACATTCCAACCTTGCTTGCATTACTTTCATTCTATATGAACTCTCCATATTTCCGGCCTCAAAGTCAAACCAAATTTGATGTGTGATCAAGGAAGCAATAAAAGCAATATGATGCTGACAAAATTTAAGGAATATTTCTATATTGTGTTTATGTGCTGTGTTGTCCCCCAAAAAAAAAAAATCGTCTTTTATGTGTTTTAATTTCTTCAACTAAATTAATAAGCGTGCAAGGTCACACGCCATTTTAAAAACAAAATTCGAGACAAAACATTAATTAGTGTTTGACCCGCAAGAATTTATTCTCGTTTGTGACAAGTTTCCTTTTCCTTTTTAAATTTCTTTTGCGTTTAATTAACTATAACCATAGTGCAAGACGTAAAACGTTTTTAGGCCAATGGATTAATTAACACCCTAATAAGTGGAATCAAAACATTCCTGGTTTTGATGGATTCATTGCATGTATAATTAGTGGGTTGAAGTCAAATCCTCCTACTAGAGTATAAGATATGAATGGGGCACCTTAGTGATCAGTTATGCGGTACTTTAATCCTTATTAAAACCCAAAAGCAATTAATTTATAAGTTTTTGTTACCATTTTGAAATCGCAGTTACCCAAGTAGGAAAAGAATGAATGCGGGAAAAGAGCAAAAAATGAGTCATATGACTGAGCATTCAGCAACAGGCAGGGTAGCTGAGCAATTGCAAATAGCCAAATATCCTATCACAACTTCACAAGGCACATAACATGTTGATTATTGGGAATTGTTCGTTTCAGTATTATACTGACCTGACATGGTGACATCTTTAGGAGTAACACCAATATGAAAACTTTATTTTTTAATTTTCAAAAGAAAAGTTTTATTAGTACATATATTTTGCTGTAAACATGAAATTTTTTAAAATAAACCACTTGAGCTAGTACTTAAACTTGGATTTTCATTTTTTTTTTCACCGGTCACGCTAAGGTTGAAAGTCGTTAAAATAAACATACAAAAAAATGATATGTGTAATGCATAAGTATATAAAAAAATAATAAAATTGACTTTATATGTCAACCTTTCATTCCCTGGCTAGTAAAGTAACGTGAGCACAAGGTGATTTTATTAAAAAAAGAAAAAAAAAATAAAGGAAGCACTTAATTTAAACAGAAAAAGCACGCTTCAATTCAAATTCTCTATCTATTTATACATGCCCACCCTTGATCTTTCTCCCACACATCCTCACTCACACGCAGTTATTTATTTCCTCTATCTTGTCACTCGGTGTTTCGGCCATCCCCTATTTTCTCACAAAAATAAAATTCTAGCTTACGGAGAAAACAGAGTGCTCTTTACGAGAGTATCTCTGCAGTGCCAGTTTTACACAGAAAGAGAGAGAGAGAGAGAGCATTCATTTCAACACCACCTCCTTCTCCATCTACAAACTCTTGTGTCATATTCATTTATTCATATCCTTGACTTCATCAACCTACGGTTCGATCCTCATTCATAGTCATATATTCAAAACCTAGTTAATTAACACCACCACAACATGTGCGAACCAAAGAGCTGTAGTACTACAAAAACAGAACCAACGTTGGTTGAGAGTGATGGGTTCATTGAGGACCCAGAAAAGCAAACGGAGTTAGTGAAACGTTGCACAATGTGGGAGGTGATAAGGGAAGCCAAATCCCTCTTAGTTGTGGCGTTTCCTATAGCACTAACGGCGTTGATATTCTACACACGTTCCATGGTTTCGATGCTGTTCCTTGGAAAACTAGGCGATGTGGAACTTGCTGCTGGGTCACTTGCAATAGCTTTTGCTAACATCACAGGGTATTCAGTTCTCTCAGGACTATCCTTAGGGATGGAACCTTTATGCTCACAAGCTTTTGGAGCGAAACGTCCAAAGCTTCTCTCTCTTACCCTTCACCGATGCATCATCTTCCTCTTGGCTTGTTCTATCCCCATTTCGCTCCTTTGGTTCAACATGTCTAGAATCTTCCTTTTTTTACACCAACAAGAACGAATCACCAACATGGCACAAAAATACCTTATCTTCCTTCTCCCAGACCTTGTAACAAACTCGTTTCTTCACCCAATCCGTGTCTACCTTCGCGCTCAAAGCATCACCCACCCGGTCACGTTAGCATCCCTCGCCGGAACTCTACTCCATATCCCGTTTAACTTCTTATTGTACCACCATGGTGCCGCCGGAATCGCCGCCGCCTCCGCCGCTTCTAACCTCTCCATTCTCCTCTTCCTGGTTCTCTATGTCTGGATAAGTGGGGTCCACCGTGCCACGTGGACGGCGCCGAGCCGAGAGTGTTTCAGCGGCTGGGAGCCGCTGATTCGGCTCGCCGCGCCGAGCTGTGTTTCCGTTTGCTTGGAGTGGTGGTGGTATGAAATCATGATCGTTCTTTGTGGGCTCCTTGTGGACCCCACCGCCACCGTGGCTGCCATGGGGATTTTGATCCAAACGACGTCGTTGATCTATGTTTTCCCTTCGTCGTTGGGGTTTGCCGTGTCCACGCGCGTCGGGAACGAGCTCGGGGCGAATAGGCCTTCGCGGGCTAGGATTTCGGCGGTGGTGGCTGTGTTCTTCGCCGCCGTGATGGGATTCTCGGCGGTGGTGTTCGCGTCTTCCATGAGGCACCGGTGGGGGAGAATGTTCACCGGAGACGAGGAGATTCTGCGGCTAACGGCGGCGGCTCTGCCGATTCTCGGGCTGTGCGAGCTCGGGAACTGCCCGCAGACTGTTGGGTGCGGCGTTGTGAGGGGGACGGCGAGGCCGAACACGGCGGCGAATGTGAATTTGAGTGCGTTTTATCTGGTGGGGATGCCCGTGGCGGTTGGGCTTGCGTTTTGGTTGGATGTTGGGTTCTGTGGGCTCTGGTTGGGCCTGTTGTCGGCCCAAGTTTGTTGCGCGGGCCTCATGTTGTATATGATTGGGACCACTGATTGGGAGCACCAAGCCTGCCGGGCCCAGTTACTGACGTCCCTTGATGACGAGGGGAGCGGATCCGACGGACAGAAACAGCCGTTGATTGGCGTTGTGGAAGCTTGATGTTTTGGTGTAATATTCTGATTTTTTTGTTTTGTAATTTTTATATTAATTAATTAAAAGAAAAATGTGAATTACCATTATTTTTTTTTCACCGCTGGTTTTTTGAGCGATATAAGAGGATAAAGGAGATATGATGATCGAGTCCTTTACGACATCTATTTATAACGAGAAGAATGAATATATATATATATAATAACACTATGTCATTGTTGAGACAAACGCATAAATGGATGAATGCCTTAGCCAAACTGAGTATAGCCTCCAAGGATATGCAATTCAGCTCATGGTTTGTCTGTATCCCGTTTTCCATAATTAGAGTTATGTTACTTATTGTGAGACAAACTGCATAAATATGTTAAAAAATAGAGAGAATAAACAGAAATTATATATAGTAAGAAAAAAGTCAAGAAATTATTTACAATATTAAAGATTCATCCAAAAATTAGGAATTATTTTTCTTGTTAATTAATAAGTATTAATAATATCTTTACAAAAAAAAAAAGTATTCATATATCCTTTTCAATAACTATACACGTACACCTCCATACGTTTAGTGAGCTTATTTAATATATATAAATATTTTTAAAATATATAGATTCTATGAAATATTCAATAAAATTTTAGTGTACTATCTATTCAAGCAAAAATTCTTTAAGACCAAGCTTATAATGATGAAAAATCTTTTTTTTGTTCTTCTTGAAGTCTCATGGGACTGGGAGTCAAGTTGTACTCCATGAGTTGTCATTTAATTTAGAGGGGCCTAACCTCCTTGCACTGATTTGAAGGGTGTCTAGATCAAGTTCTTTGCACTGATTTGAAATCAACAACGTTTGCCAAACTCAAGTTGGGTCTTATTTGTTTAGGCTTTGCTTGGTTGAGAGAATGTGGATCCAAGTAGGTCATTACTCGCACTTTGTCAAGAGGGTACACTACAAATTAATATTTTATTTAATATGAATGGAAAATTACTAATATTATTATATACTATGTGGAATTTATATATACAATTTTAGTTGAATTTAATAATTTATAAGGAGCTTCACAAGCTTAAGCTAAAGAGGGTGAAAATTACTTGGTTGAAGCCGCGAGTAATAGTTGCTAACAAAATACACTGACATTCAAGTTATTATTAGGTGAAGAAATAAGTAACGCAAGTAATGGGTTTTTTTTTTTTTTTTTTCTTTGACCAGGAATCCTCCACAGATGTAAAGTTCACCTGGGATCACACTCTACTTTCACTTCATCCTATAACTGTTTGATAACGCGAGTAATGAACATATGCAACAGTTCCCGTGATTTGTAGAAAGGAAATAGTGAGCAAGAAATTCCCTCCAACATGATGAATGTAGGTCTGATCTCATATATGAATTATCATACTTGACCCATGTGCAATGTGGTTCTTGGGCATGCAAATATAGAGTTGTGAATGGCATACTTATATTCTTGATGTAAAGAATTGTTATACTAAACCCACGTTTATTGACTATGTTATTCTAAATCCATGTTTATTTTGTTAAACTTGTTTTATTTAATAAATTTTTAATTTACTAATCCTTCAAGGTTCTTAATAAATAAATCTAATCGATAAAAATTATATAATTTTAAAATTAATTAATAAGTCACTAGATAATATTATTTTTTAACATATAATATATTTTTAAATTTAAGTAAATATTAATTATAAAATTATATAGCTACAAATGTAAAATTTGACATGTTTTTTTTGTGCAAAAAACCACAGATATCCTCTACGATATGGCAATCCTGTCGAGTCAGGTAGGACCTCTATGAGTAGCAAAGTTCTCCCCATATATTTAACACAACTGCATATCCAGACGTTCGAACTCAATTTGTCTTGCTTGTTTAATATGTCAATGCATGCCCCGTTATTCAACAATTGAATATCCCACAAGAAATTATTAAGCTGGATTTTTTTTATACCGGCAGAATAAATTTGATAAGATGTACACCTAAAGTACCACATTTATATTATACTCCCTCCGTCTCATTTTACTTGATTTTTAAGGTTGTGACACAGAAATTAAGGAATATCATTAATACTCCAAATTTTATAAAAATTATAAACTAATTTCCTACTATGCTCCTTATCTCTCATATTAAAAACACATCATACAAGAAATACACGTTAAGTAATTGGTAAGGGTGAAATTGGAAAAAATCATTTAATAATGTATTTGTATTAAAAAACAATAAGTAAATTGGAACAATTTTTTTTCTTAAACGTCAAGTAAAATAGGACGGGGAAGTATTCAATTAGTGAACTGCACACATATTAATAATTTGATGTATTTAAGATGAAACACATGCATTTTTTTTTAAATCTAGCTCAAGCTAGGATACAAACCTTGTGTTATTTTACTAACCATATTTTTATAATTAATATTATTGTTTTTATTAATTTTGAGGCTTAAAATTTGACTTGTAGTTACTTTAAAGCTTTATTATTTTCTATTTCTATAATAAATAAATAAATAAACAAGACTTGATGTTGCATAGAAAATGAACAGTTGAAAGTAGAAACCTCAATGATATAAGATCAATGTATACTCTTTTATTCCCCTCTTTATTTGATGGCTGAGAAAAATACGTAGTTAAAAAAATGTTCTACCTTGTTTGTTTCTTGACTTCTTCTTGTTTTTTAAACCAAAGGCATACTCAAGCCGTTAATGCCGTTAATGGTGTGTTTGATTTACGTATATATATTTGTCCAAATTCACGTTTAAAATGTGATTTTAGAGTATTTGAAATGATACCAAACAGAAACACATTCCACTACTCCAAAAAGTACATTTGAGCTAAAGCAAATAAAAGGATATTTTTAACTTAAGGTACATTTGTCTCAGCTAAACTGATTTTTAACACGGAATAAGTATGAGGTCTGGCCTGCAAAATCCAAATATAATTAAAGTTGACACATGGCATCTTTGAAGCCCCACCACTTGCAACCAATGAATCAAAACCATAAATTTAGGGATCGTTTTTTTTTTTTGTTACAATTTAGAGATTGTTTTGGTTGGTAGTAACTTTTTGTGATTTTTAAAAGATATTTTAAAAATTCACAAAAAATAATTTTTATTTTTTAATTTTAAAATATAATTAAAAATTTTTTAAAATTAAAAACTGAAAATTCACAATCACCTAAAAAATGTAGCATAACTTCTTTGTACCAAGGAGAGCTATGGCCCCCAAAAATGTCTCCAAAAATAAAATTTTTATATATACATATTTATATTATATATGTGTTTTTTTTTTTTTTTGTATATATGTGTTAAAATCTTATTTTGATCCCTTACATTTTTTTGTTTCAAGAATCCACCACTAACGCCCACAACACACTAGCTAGCTAGGGGAAGTAGAAAAGAAATTAAAAAGGTAACATAATTCTTATATAAATATATATCATGTATTTATTAATTAACTAAAACAACAATTAATTAAAAATTTAAAATTTATAACTAACAAAAGTTGGTTCAAGTGGTACATATTTAGTTTTCTTTAAACAAAATTTTGAATTTGAGTTTTATAGATGAAAAAATCTTTGTGATATTCCCGACTATACCAAAAAAAATTAAAATAAATAAAATATGTTAAAACAATGAAATAACTAAATTTTCGTTAGGATGATTTTAATTCTTTAACTATAGCTGCAAACATAAAAAAATATTTTAAAAGAGTGGGGAATTGTTAATAATAATTATATAAAAAGAAAAAGAAGAAGGAAACATGCATGGTACTGTGGTCTGGTTGTGGAGGTGGCTGTAAACCTTCCACTCAGTCATCTTATCTTTTGGCAGCGAGAAGGACGCATAGCGACAGTTGCGCTGACTGTCACTCCCCACTGAAGTACTCTACGGAAGATTTTCACTCATTCGGAATCATTCTTTTTTTTTAACCTTCATGGATACTAACATATGGGTCATTTCTTCCATCATGATAACCTACATATATACACAAATTACAATCGATACAAATGCTATGCGATTAATTGGGGCTAGTTTATGCACAACAAATATAAAATTAAGTTTCATACATAAAGTAAGTAGTTTCACCAAAAAAAAAAAACAAAATACATAAAGTAAGTAAATAATGTGAGTGTGTGCTTGAGTAATGTGAATTAAAGTAATTAATGTGATTTATGTTTGGATATTAATTTATTAAAAATTAGTTTAATATAAAGTTTTTAATTTAACACGTACAAAAATCATAATTTATCATATTTTTTGACATGAATTTCAAGGAAAAAATATTTTTATTTTAAACACTCAAACATTAATTTTTTTTTTACTGAAATCACATTTAAATTAAAGCAAAGTTAAATATGATTTTGAATACTACAACATGTTTTCAAATACACACAAAAAAAATCTTAACTAAGAATTTTAATTGTAACTATCTCCCGAACAAAATTCTCTCAGTAAAAGTGATTTGGCTATCAAATTAAATAGAAATGCTTAAATATAAGCATATCATTAATGAGTGGATCAATGCTTTTAACTATTTTAAAAATAGTTTTTAAAAACATATTCTTTGCTTAATGTGAAAAAATAAGAGTGAATTTTCATTTGAGAAAGAAAAATATTAATTACCTATGGATCATGTCCCCACTTGTATCTCTTATTTACTTGCATGATGGAATTAAAATATAGATGTATAAAATAATAATTTATATGTGCACATACTAACTAAAGAGTTATTATATTTCCACATATTATTACATTTTCCTATTAAATGCACATGTTACATATATACAAATGGAAGAATTATAAACAATTTATATTTAAAAATTATGATATTTTAAGGAACTAAAATTATATTTAAGTTACTGATGCACAATTAATGGTAATATATATATAATCAAATACTAAAATGGGACATTTTTATTTAAAAAAAAATGAAAGAATCATTTAAAAAATTAAAATTAAAAGACCTAATAAAAGAAAATTCACAATATTTTAAGTGATTAACTAAGTACTTGTTTGATGTGACTTCCAAGATTTACTTCCACGTTTTCAGAGACACATGTATTTTTTAAAATTAATTCATAGTTGTTTTTAATTAAACGTGGATTTGAGTGTGTCATAATGCTAATTCAAACACATGCTAATTCATATTTGAAACATTTCAATTGAGATTTTGTAAGGTTAATCCTATAAGCTTTCTCACTTAAAAAATTCATTTTGCTTAATATTTTGTTTGATATATTGATGCCTAAAATGGAAAAAAGAAGGAAGAGACAAGTTTGCATGAAAATGGAACATTTGGCGAGGAGCAAGGCAGTGAGAACTTTTTTATAAATTCCAAAAAATTGGGTGTGTTCCAATCCAAAAAGGCAAGAAGTGGTTGATATGCGTCCCCATGATAAGGATAATGAAGGCCAGCAAGGAAACAGGGACTATAATGAGAAGGACTCTGCTCTGAATTCATCATCATAGAGGAGAGAGCTATTATGCAACTCAAACAAAATACTCTTTTGTCTCTTTATTCAGCAGCAGGAGCTTTTCCCGCACCGCACGAGGGGCATTCACACACTCACTACTTCTTCAACCCTCTTTGTTGTCTTCAAATTACCCACACATATATCAATATATAATATATGGACTATCATCTTAAATAAATAAATAAATCTCTCTCTCTCTCTATATATCACCCTCCAAGCTTGTCTTAATTACAGTACCATCACTCACTAGTCACTATTCACTCTTCATATATCATATATAATTTCATATATACAGGATCGATCGATCTAATTGCCGCGACTCGTGCCATCAGCCATCACTTTCTGAGGCTAAAATTCCCCTAAAATTCAGCACCACATGTGAAAGAAAGAGTGGACCAGTTAGTACTAACCCGTACTTGCCCCCCTCGATCTAGCGGGTTTATTTATCTTTATGATCGATTATGCTATTGCTATCAAATATTATCTTAGTACCTAGCTACATGACACCTAGATTCCACATTTTTTATCAAAATTGTGACTAGCTACCTCTAATATCAATACCTGGTTCTATCCAATTTTAATAACGATGATTTGGAAATGTTGCTTGCACATTAATTTCGTGCATACAGCTCACACGTTGGTAACGGAACAGAGAGGAGAGAAAATAATAGTGAGGATCATGATTATGTTGAGTGTCTATATAAGAAACATGTGTGCAAATAATATTTTTCAAAAGAAAATTGAAATTGAAACCTTTGGCCTCCTTCAATCCAAAAAGAAAAAAAAGAAAATTGAAATATATAAGTAAAATGAAGTAATTTTTTTTGCCTAGAACCCATATATTATCCATGGAAGGTATCTCTCTGAAGTGGAATATAAGTAAAAAAAAAAATTAAATTCACACAAATTAAAAAATTCATTAATTGTATTTAATTTTTTTGTTATAATCTAAAAAAATAAATTACATTCCCTAAATTACCCTCATGGAATATTTCAATTTTATTGAAATTTATTTCAAGTAAAAATACTTTCTTTCAATTTATACATGTTTCATTAAATAGTTATTGAAAAATAAAATTTAAATTAACAAAATAATATTTCTGGGATGATATCATTAATAGAGTAAAATTAGTTAATATTTTCTAATATTTTAATCCATCATATATGGATCTTCTTTTACTTGTATTCAAGTCCAAACGGAATAATTCCGTTGAACAAAAAACACTCATAATTTATTGGGACTAACTTTTCTAATGAGTTTTTTTATTTCATATATGAGACTCAAACTTCATATTTATCGCCGCTCTAGTAAATAAAATGGAGTTGATTAGGTCAAGTAAATTTATTTTAAAAATGTAAAATAAGATATATAAGCTAGGTAAATTAAGGTAATAAACAATTAGTACATTATTATTTTCACATTAAATAAGAATATTCTATAATTTATGTATAGGCATCTATATATATATATAGTGCTTTTTAAATTTAAACTTCATAAGTTAGAAAGTAACCCACTATTGTTTTTAATTTTTTTTTCTTTCTCGCATAACATTTTTGCATTATTAATTCTCTCGGTACCTGTTTAATACCTTCACATGTAAGAGTATTATATAAGACAGAAAAAATAACATTGCGTGTTTAGTATTATGGAAGATATCTTATATTCTTTAATTTGTATAACGTTGACATGATATTATAAGATTTTGTAAATGGAATTGGGGTCCTCTAGGCTCTAGCATCTAGCTAGGAGGACTTTGTACAAAATTCAGCAAGCAAGTGTTAGTTCGGTGTTTGAGGACACACTCCATCCACACCCCGCAAACAAATTATTCCTTGAAAACAAATGATGATTCGTGATGCATGCATCGTAAGTTGACATATGATAACAATGGATGGCATGATTCATGCCACGCCAGTTCATATATGAAACCCAAACGAAAGAATAAGATTAGGTTTAAAAATGATATGTATGAAAAGATTGCGTTTGACATTGTAGCAAAGTCAGACACTTTTTTAATCAATATTTATATATAATTTTACGTACAAAAGGATGTTACGGAAGATATTGCTTAATTAACCTTTTCTTTCATGACGTCTTAAAGCAATATATAGAACATGTCATCGAGATCTATTAATCTATAATATGCTAACTTAAGGTTTGTGGAGGCGTGGTTCTTGTAAACAAATTGACTTTGCGTTTCTTTGTTACTCCATCCGAATGCTAGCTTGATTACAAATAATATATCGTATGATCATGAGTTGACATATCCAAGTTAAATTAGAATATCCTATATAACATCATACCAAATTAAGTTTAATGTAGAAGAATCATTTTAATGCCAATATTCTTCCTTATCTAATTTTAATTTTGTTGCCATTGACAAAAACATTTTTTCATACATTTTTTTAAAATAAGATATAAAATAAAAATAATTTGATATTTTTATAATTATTACTTTAAATAAAAAATAAAAATATTTTCATAGACTAACCTGGCCTAAATTTTCTTAAGAAAATAATTAAAGTAGATCAAATTCAATAAAAAAATTAAACAAAACTGGCAGAAAATTAAATTTAAATAATAAAACCAAGGTGAATGGAAAATAATAATAAATAAAAAAAACATTGCTTACGGAATAAGTATTCAA
>QLOH01001189.1:0-75461 GCA_026901365.1 Sesbania bispinosa | reverse complement strand
TCTTGAATCTTCTGTCATAATTCATCCATAGAAAATGCCTCTTCTGTATCTTCTGCAGAACTTGTATTTCTTGAATCTTATTGCGTGAAGACTTTTCTCTCTTTATTTTCTCAACCTATTCTTACTTTCATTATCAAATGATCATTTCAAATATGTTGAAGACTCTTTTACAACTTGATGCAGTGTGAGATAGTTGATTTGTTTCTTCTGGAATTTTGGTTCTATCTTGCTCTTCTGCAGATCCTTTCTGTATCTTCAAAGCATTCTCAAAGTGCAAACATTAGTACCTAAGTATTTAGAACACTTAGAATCTTGTTGTTGAAAGTTTGTTGTCATTAAAACCTTTGCTCAAGAGGGTCTTGGACCTTACAATCTCCCACTTTTTATGATGACAAACTTTATGAACAAATTTTAAGTTTTCTGAATAAGGGAAATAATAATCAAGTGATTTTAACAATACATAATTAAATCTCCCCCTGAGATTGTGTCATTTATAACATTCAGATAACAAAATGGGATTTAACAATAAAGAATTATTTCTCCCCCCTCAATTTGTGCCATTCAGATAGAAATTGTTATGACTGAATCTTTATATTCTTCTCCCCCTTTTGTCATCCATCAATGGGCATTTAAAATGATAGGAAAGAATAAGTTCTATCAATGGCAAGGCTACTTAGTGGGAATGATTTAAATAAGATCAAGTAGCCCATTCTATTTATCTTAAGTTGGTTGGAAGTGAGCTAAAGGTATGGTAGAACATGAGAAGCTCTTACTAGTAACACAAATGTGTTAAACCAGAATTGATACTACACAATCCTTACTTCCTTCTCTTGTATATTACAAAATCTTAAGACACTTTCTCAATACTAAAATGTTTGAAGACAAGATCCCTTTATCCAAACTAAGTTGAATCATCAAGAATAGGGCTCGGACTTTATCATAAGATAATAGGATATAGAATAGAAGAGGTATGAAACTGGTTTACCATATTAGTTCCAAAGTTTCCTATGGAGGCTCTATCTTTTTCAAATGTAACCTCTTTATTTTTCTTCTTTCACTTTATCACCCCATGAGAAGCACTTGCTACAGATTCTTCCATGCATAGAAGAAATGATCTTATTCCTTTTCTACATCATCAAGAGGATATTTTGTGAAACCTAAAAGGCTTGGTAAGAAACATGACATATGGAAGACATGTACTATTCATGAATATACCCATAAGTGAGTAACATTGAGTATCCCTTGATATCCTTCATAAGATATTGATCATCACTCCTAAACTAGAAGTTGCAGTAAAATGCTTTCACTAATCTTGGATACATAGGCTCCTATATTTTAAAGAATTTGAGCCATCCTAGTCTTTCTAAGAAGACATATACACCACAATCTTGTTGAGTCTCAAAAATATCATAAGGAAGATTATGATGATTTAAGACAGCTCAATCCCTAAGTTTTAATGTTTAACAAATTTGGTTAAAAAGAATTATCATGGATACATATGTTTTTAATGTTTTATCTATGATTTCAGCAAGCCACTTTAATCTTAATAAAGACTTTCTGAAGGTTCAACCTGTCTGAAGTGTTGAAGCTGTCTGAAGGTTCAACCCGTCAGAAGTGTTCAAGCCGTCTGAAGGTTTAACCTGTCTGAAGTGTTGAAGCTGTCTGAAGGTTCAACCCGTCTGAAGTGTTGAAGTCGTCTGAAGGTTCAACCCGTCTGAAGTGTTGAAGCCGTCTGAAGTCTTATTTTATGACGTGGCACATCTTGCTGAAGTTTGTGAGAAGACTTGTCTAAAGTTCTGAAGAGTCTAATCTCTCTCTGCTGCACGCAACTTTTCAAGGCTTATTTTGGAAAAGACGTAGAGACCTTTCTTGGGTTGTTTGAATTTCATACACCATTTGGGAAATCTCTGCAGCGCAGTTTTGCAGCAACAGCAGTGGCAGCGTTTGTCAGCAGCAACCTTGGACGTTGTCAGAAAGTTTCAGAACGCACATAACGCTCAGGAGAATGTCTCACAACGGATTAAAAAGCATTAAATGCTATCTCTAAACGATGATCTTTCAATGGATTGAAGACTGGGTATAAATACCCTTCATCTGAAGATCATTAACAACGAAAAAAAAGAAGAACAAGAGATTACATTTCAAGAGAAACAAAACGTTGCTAGTTTTACTCTGTAAAACATACTCTGATAAAAGTTCTGTGTACATCATTTCATATATTCTGAGTATACCTCAGTTATTGTACATTGTAACAGTTTAAGCTTCAAACTGGTTTAGTTTTAGAGCTTAAACAATCTTTTCTCTGAAAAACTATTTTGAGCCTGGAGAGGCTTGTTGTCTAAAGAATACTTGTTTGTAAGAGCCTGGAGAGGCTTGTTGTCTAAAGAATACTTGTTTGTAAGAGCCTGGAGAGGCTTGACTGAAAAAGAATACTTGGTTGTAGAGCCCTGAAGAGGCTTGACTGTAAAGAATACTTGTAATCTGGTTGAGATTAAGAGAAAATCCAAGTGCTTGTTGGCATTGGGACTGGACGTAGCTCACAGTGGTAGTGAGTGAACCAGGATAAATTCTGTGGCTAAGTTTTCTTACCCTTATCTCTTGTTAAATTCGTTTATTCTAATCAAAGGGTGTTGAAAAACTGTTCTGATAATTTATAAAAGCAAGAAACGTTTTAAAAACATATTTTCAGAACCTGTCTTAAGAAACTTCAGACAGCCCCTTTAACCTGCCTGAAATTTCATTATAAAAGCTGTTTGCGAAAATCTTTCATAAGTTATTTAAGAAACACTATTCAACCCCCCTTCTAGTGTTTCCCTGTGTTTCTACAGTTGGTACCAGAGCTTAACTCAAGGTTGAGCACCTAACAAGTATTGAGGTTTAAAGATCCAGATGGAAGCACAACCAAACAGCAGCCACTACATCACAGAAGGAGCCTCTATGACAAGGCCTCCAGCTTTTAATGGTGTAGACTACCATTACTGGAGAGATCGCATGAAGTTGTTCATTGAAAGCAGCAACATCAGTCTCTGGGATATAGTAACTGAAGGTGACTATATTCCCATGCGTGGTAATGAACCCATTCCTAGGTCTGAATGGTCCATGGAGCAGAGAGCTCAGGTTCAATTAAATGCTAAGGCAAAACTCTACCTGGTATGTTCATTGAACAAAGTAGAGTATGAGAAAGTTCATGGATGCTCCTCTGCCAAGGAAATCTGGGATACATTGGCATCAGCCCATGAGGGAACTGATAATGTCAAACAATCCAAGATAAGCATGCTTGTTCATCAATATGAGATGTTCAAGATGCATGAGTCTGAAACTATTGACCAGATGTTTGGTAGGTTTCAGACAATAACAAATGGACTGAGATCTTTGGGAAGATCTTATGAATCTGGAGATAATAATCGAAAGATTCTGAGAAGCCTTCCCAAGGCTTGGAGACCCAAGGTGACTGCCATTCAAGAGGCTAAAGATTTAAACACCTTGAAAATGGAGGAACTATTGGGCTCTCTCAAAGTCCATGAGTTAGAACGTAGAGAGGATGAATCCAAAACTAAATCTCTGGCATTGAACACCAGGATCAGACAGACTAGGCATGGGAACATAAAAGCCATGCAAGCTGAGGAAACTTCAGAAGCAGATGAAGACTCTGAAGATAGCTCAGAAGAATATGATGATCTTGCTCTTCTCAGCAGAAAGATCAAGAGGATGCTGCAGAACAGAGGAAAGTTCAGAAAGAACCAATCCTCTACCTCTAAATCAGGTAAATCAGGTAAGGATTTACACAATGACAAAATTATATGTTTTTGAGTGTAAACAACCATGTCACATGAAGGCAGAATGCCCAAGACTAAAGAAGAATAACTTCAAGAAGAAGTTCTTAAAAAAGAAGAAGGGTCTGATGGCAACATGGGAGGATCTTGATGAGTCTACCTCAGAAGAAGAGGAAGACACTTCAGAAGAGGCCAATCTATGTCTTATGGCCAGCCTCCCCTCATCAGACAGCTCAGAATCTGAGGTATTTCCTTTAACCCTTCAAGAGATGTATGATGACCTGAAGGAAAGTTCCAAGGAACTCTTCAAAGAGTATAAGAATCTGTCCAAAGCCCACACAGAAATGTGTAGTAAATATGAGGCTCTTGAGATAGAAAATATTATGCTCAAGGAGAAGATCCTTGTGTCTGAAAACAGTAGTTCACAAACTGTGTCTGAGAAAATCAAAAACTTCAAAAACAGGTTGAGGAACTAACAAGAGACTTAGCCAAAATTGTCAAAGGAACAAAAAATCTTAATATAATGCTTGGAAATCAAAGGCATTCCCTTGACAAAAGTGGTTTAGGCTTTTGTGATCACAACATCTCTGAACCTCCTACTGTCTTAAATTTTACTAAAGGCAAAAAGAAGGTTATTGGGTGTTCTCACTGTGGCAAGCCTGGACACAATGTGGCTCAGTGCAAACACAAGAGAAAAGCAAGGCCCAAAGCTAACAAGAAAGGACCCAAAAGAATATGGGTACCTAAAAACTTGATCATTCCTGTTGCAGATGTGTTTAACAGGACAAAGGAAACCCCACAAATGGTACCTGGACAGTGGATGCTCGCGACACATGACAGGAGAAAGGTCTTTCTTCCAAAACCTTAGGCCAGAGCAGCAGGTGTGGTCACCTTTGATGGAAACCAGCAAGGGAAGATCACAGGAATAGGGACTGTAGGTATGTCTCCTCTCTCCCTCATTAAGAATGTTCATCTGGTAGAGGGACTGCAACACAATTTACTGAGCATAAGTCAATTATGTGACAGTGGATATGTGGTCTCCTTTACTAAAGAAGGATGCATAGTCAAAGATTCTCTTGATCAAATCCTTTTTACTGCTAAAAGACACAGTAATGTGTACAAAATTGATCTAAAGGAGCTAGCAAGTCAAAATGTAAAATGTTTTATCTCCGTTGAAGATGAAAAACAGATTTGGCATCAAAGACTTGGGCATGCCAGCTTGAGATTAATCTCAAAGTTAGCAAAACACAACCTTGTTAAAGGACTGCCTAAGCTTTCTTACAAATCTGACATTTTATGTGAAAGCTGTCTGAAAGGGAAACAAACAAGACACTTTTTTCAGAGTAAGAATGTTGTTTCCAGTAGCAGACCTTTAGAACTGTTACATATTGACTTGTTTGGTCCTATTAGAACAGAAAGCATTAGTGGTAAGAAATATGGTTTGGTCATTGTTGATGACTATTCTAGATTTACATGGGTGTTATTCCTAAGAAGCAAGGATGAGACTTTCAGGAATTTCACAATATTCTGCAAGAAGGTACAGAATGAAAAAGAATTCTGTATATCTGTCATCAGAAGTGATCATGGTGGAGAGTTTGAGAATGCAGACTTCCAACTGTTCTGTGATGAGAATGGGATCTCACACAATTTCTCTGTGGCTAGAACACCTCAGCAAAATGGGGTTGTTGAGAGAAAGAACAGAAGCTTGCAAGAAATGGGAAGAACCATGCTCAACTCTTGCAACCTACCAAGATCCTTCTAGGCAGAAGCTATTAATACAGCTTGCTACCTTCAGAACAGAATATTGGTAAGACCAATTCTGAAAATGACTCCTTATGAATTGTGGAAAGAAAGAAAACCCAACATATCATATTTTCATCCTTTTGGATGTGAGTGTTTTATACTCAACACTAAGGATGATCTTGGTAAATTTGATGCAAAGTCTGATAAAGGATTTTTCATAGGATATTCTGAAACATCTAAAGCCTATAGAGTATTCAACTCTAGAACTTTAATTGTGGAAGAATCAATTCATGTAAAATTCAATGACAAGAAAGAGACTGATAGGGAACTATCAGATCTAGAAGATGATTTTGCAGGTATGGAACTGAATGATCATAACAGCTTGAAGGATGAATAGGTGTTTGAAGCACCATCCCTCACTGAACCTCTTCAGACAAACGTTGAGTCTCAGACAGATCAGACAGTATCTCAGAAAACTAACTGGAGATACAAGTCACATCATCCTAAGGACTAAATCATTGGCAGCACTTCAGAAGGAGTTAAGACAAGATCAAAATTCAAGAATCTGAATTTTCTTGCTCTCCTGTCTGAAATTGAGCCAAAGAACATTGATGAAGCTCTGCATGATGAAGGGTGGATCCTAGCCATGCAAGAATAGCTAAATCAGTTTGCTAGAAGTGATGTATGGACTCTTGTTCATAAACCCCATGGGAAAACTATTATTGGAACCAAATGGGTGTTCAGAAACAAGTTGTCTGAAGAAGGTAAAGTGGTCATAAACAAGGCAAGATTGGTGGCTCAAGGATACAATCAACAAGAAGGTATTGACTTCACTGAAACCTTTGCTCCAGTTGCCAGGTTAGAAGCAATTAGAATTCTTCTATCTTATGCTGTAAATAATGGCATCAAACTATATCAAATGGATGTTAAAAGTGCCTTCCTCAATGGGTTCACTGAAGAAGAAGTTTGTGTTAGACAACCCCCTGGTTTTGAAGATACTGCTTTTCCTGGTTATGTTTTCAAACTGAAAAAGGCTCTTTATGGTCTGAAACAAGCTCCCAGAGCATGGTATGACAGACTGAGCAGCTTTCTTATCAAAAATGGTTTTGAAAGAGGAAAAGTAGACACAACCCTTTTCAGAAAATAGTCTAACAAAGACTTTATACTTGTTCAGATATATGTTGATGATATTACTTTTGGTTCAACTTATTCTTCCCTATGTAAGGAGTTTTCTGAGTTGATGCAATCAGAGTTTGCAATGAGTTTAATGGGAGAATTAAAATTTTTCTTAGGGCTTCAGATTAAGCAAGATTCTGATTGTATATGGATCCACCAGGAAAAGTATACAAAAGAAATGCTTAAGAAGTTCAACATGAGTGATTGCAAACCCATGTCAACTCCTATGCATCCCTCTGCATCTTTGAGCAAAGATGAAAAGGAAGAACCAGTGAATCAAACTTTATACAGAGGAATGATTGGCTCTCTGTTGTATCTATCTGCAAGCAGACCTGACATAATGTTCAGTGTTTGTCTCTGTGCTAGATTTCAATCAGATCCAAGAATTACTCATTACAAAGCTGTAAAGAGAATTTTTAGGTATCTGAAAGATACTACTAATATTGGTTTGTGCTATAAGAAGAGCAAAGATTGTAGGTTTATAGGATATTGTGATGCTGACTTTGCTGGATATAGAATGGAAAGAAGAGCACCAGTGAAGGATGTCATTTCTTTGGAAATAACATGATCAGCTGGTCAAGCAAAAGGAAAGCACCATTGCTTTATCAACAGCAGAAGCAGAATACATCTCAGCAGCCAGTTGTTGTTCACAACTGCTATGGGTGAAGTATCAGCTTGAGGATTTTAACATTCCTATCTCTGCTATACCTGTTCTTTGTGATAATACAAGTGCTATTAATCTGTCTAAGAACCCCATCCAACATTCTAGGGCAAAGCATATAGAAATCAAGCATTATTTCATTAGAGACTATGTTCAGAAAGGTGTTTTTGATATTCAGTTCATTGACACAGAGCATCAATGGGCTGACGTATTCACAAAACCCCTAGCTGAAGATAGATTTAAGTTCATACACAATAATCTGAACATACATGCATTTTCTAAATGATTGTCTGACATATGTTGTTGTCTGATATATTAAGTGTGTCTGAACTTATAGCTTGTCTGAACTTTGTGTGGGTGTCTGAAATTCTCATAAGTCTGAAGTAACTGCTGACGTGGCTATCTGAGACGGTTGATTTCCATTATTTTAAAGTTTTGTCTCTTCCACTTCGCACGTTGCTCGAAGTCTGCGTAGCCGGTACATAGAATCATTGCATCGTGGGTTTATAAGTACAGCAGTAAGTGTGTCGAGGAAGTTTTTACAGCTCTGACACTAACTCTCTCTCTTCAACAGTCAAGAAAGTTTTCTCTCTCTCTCTCGAAGCTTTTTCTCTGCAACAACATGGCACCTAAGGCATCTTCTGCAAGAAATGTGGTCAGAACCAAGGGTGTTAACCTAGAGGAGCTTCAAGACCTTGGTATGGACTTGGTTGGTGAGTTTGATGGAGCAGGATGGTCTCCATTCTTTGAGAACATCTACACTGCATGGCATGAACAAAGTGTGGTGGAGTTCTGGACTTATGCTAGAGGTATTCCCAACTCTAAGGGAGTATATACCATCATCAAGTCTACTGTGCTTGGTATCCCTGTGTTCGTTGATGAAGGGATTCTTTCCACCATTCTGGGTGTGAAAGCTGAAGGTGTTACCTTCACTCCAGGCTGGGAGGTGAAGAAAGATGGGCACAAGGAGTTCACCAAGTTGCTGTATGGAACAGAAGAACCAGAGAGCATGAATGCAAAATACATGCTGGAGAAAGTCAGGGTTCTCCACGCTATCTTGGGGAACACCATAATCCCTAAGAGTTGAAGCAGGGATCATGTTTCAGAACTGGAGAGGTTCTGTCTGATAAAACCTGATCAAGAAAAAAAAGATGAATCTTCCCAATATCCTTCTGTTTCACATGCAAAAGAAGATCAGAGATTCTGCATCCAGTCTTCCCCGCAACACTCTCATCACAAGAATCCTTCTGCACTTCAAGGTTCCCATAGAAAGGTTGTTTGATCACAAAGGCCCAGCTTTCTTTGGAGAGAACAACCTGAAGAGCATGCAGATAAAGCTGACTCCAAGGCCTCCATCTCCCTCTCTGAAGGAGAGCATTCTGTCTGAGAAAGCTGCAAGGAGGAGAACAACCTTAGAAGTCCTTGAGGATGAGCTTCAGGGAGATATAAGGCAGAAGGAGTTCAAGCCTTCCAAGCCTTCCCCCCAGCAGAAGAGAAAGAAACTCCCTGTGAGGAGCTCAGCAAAAGTTTCTCTGGAAGCTTTACAGACTCAGGGATATGAACCTGTTCAGAAGGCTCTGACAAAGTCGTCTGAAATTATGGGTCAGACATCTGAAGCTGTTAAGCCTCTGTCTCCTAAGCATACTTCTGAACCAGAAGGAAAGGCTCAAGAGATGGCTGAGATTGCTGACTCTGAGGTAGTACTAGCAGAACCCTTAGCTGCTTGTCCAATAGATCCTGAACTGATTCAGGTAGCAGCTCTTGCTGCTGCATTAGAGCAAGAAGAGTTGGAGAAGAAGGAAAAACAAGAAAAATCTGACTATGTTATAGTTGTGGCCTCTCAGCTTGCTATTGATGAAGATGATAGGCTAGCTACTTTAGCCCAAGCATCTAAGAAAAGGAAAAGATCAAGTGCTCAGCAAAAGAAAAGTGCAAGGACAAAGTTGTTTCAGACAGCCCCTGCACCACCTGCCAGAGTAACAAGGAGCACTGCCAGCCAGCTTGAGGAAATGGATGAAGCTGGTAAGTACCAAAATTTCGTTAAAGCAAACCTCTTTTTTTCAAGAGGAGAAGAGAAGAAAAGAAAAAGAAAAGGAATCTGATGTTGTGAAGCCTCCTGTAAAAAGGCTCAAAGTGAGGTTTGACAATGTTACCCCATCCTCACCTGAGAAGAAAGAGGAGAAGAAGGAAGAAGAGAAGGTTGTAACTGAACCCGAGAAGAAGGATTCAGAGATTCAACAAGAAGAATCACCACCATCATCACCATCATCATCTCTATCTTCTTCAGAAGCTACACAGTCTGAAGATTTCTTAGAAGATCAACATGAAGAAGGCCATTCTCAAGTCTGGAAGGGAGGTATGCTGCCTGAGCAGCTGAGGCTAGGTCCTAAAAGTAGGGATTTCTTCACAGAGCCTACTTTTGACCCCTATGCATGGCCCCTTACTGATTGGAATTTTGAGTTAGCCTCTGAAGTTCCACACATCAGGTATGAAGGCCTGTTTACTAAAAGGGAAAGGGTTCCCAGATTCCCTAATCTATTTAAAGAGCTTCAGTACTTCAGAGATGAGCCCCATATCTCTCTGCATCAAGGTCTTATCAAGCAGACTGCAGCTGAAGTAAGAGCAAAGTACCAAGGAAGTTCAGATGAGGCATATTATGGTCAGCTGGAGAAACTCAGAAAGGGCAAAGGCCCTGCTCATAAGTGGGCTCCTCTTAACCCTTTTTCTGCTGACTCTTTGAAGGTGTCCAATGAGGATTGGAGCTTTGCTAGGCAACTATCAACAGAGGATGAGCTGTTTGAAAGGGACTATCTGAAGCTGGTAGGCATGAGAGGGTACAGGCCCCCAAGGGCATTTTCCATCAGGCCATCCACAAAGATCTTAGTGCAACCTGATAGAATCATTCACAGGTATCCCTTGGAGGAAGGCCCTGAAGACAAGTTTAAGCAGCTCAAGACTTATCCTAATTATCTGCAGATGTATGAGTTCTTGTCTGAAGCTGCCTGGAATAAGAAGTTCCCTGCAATGATCAAGAAACAAGGTGGAGGCTTAGATCATTCTTCCAGGGATTGGATGTGGTCATCCTACTGGAATATCAGAGAAGGTGCTGGATCTTCTTCTGGTACTTCAGGACAGGATGAAGACTCCATGACATATCCTGGTGCCTCTACTCTTGTAGATTATCAGTATGTCAGAGGCAGATTCCCTATGGCTTCTTTCACAGAGGATTAGCCTGTCATGATTCTAATTCATAAGTTCCACTTTCCTGTCAGCCATCCTGAAGACTATCATCTGCCACAAGGGTTCAGGTTTTTCAGATTCTGTCATGAGAGCATCAAGATTGTGCTATATGAGGTTGAGAAGGACCCTGAAGAAGAGAACGGAAGACTGAAACTGCAAGTCAAGAGGTTAGAGAAGAAGAATGCTGATCTGGTTTCTAAACAGGATCAGATTCTCCAAGAACAGTTGCAGATCAGAATTGGGCAAGAAGAACTGAAGGCTACTGTTATCTCTCAGATTGACAAGGCTAAAGAAGAGATTTCTGCTTTACTGATAGCAGCCTTGCTGAAGAAGAATAATGGATAGTCTATGATGTGTAGCCAGTCTGATGTTATTTCAGTTTTGTGTTAATTTTCAGATTCTCTATTTTTTTTGTTTGTCTGAACATTGCTTTAATACAATCAGTTGTTGGTATCATGTGTTTTTATAAGCTCTGAATACTTTGATTATATTGTCTGATCTGATTGTTATTCTTGATCTTGATTTGTGATTATTGCTCTGAAGTTCCCTTTTGATTGATGACAAAAGGGGGAGTATTAAAATCTAACAAATCTGAATCTGAAGTGGTTACAGGTCTCAGGGGGAGTATTTAAGAAATATCAGAAACTGTTAGACCTGAGAAGTATTTATCTGAGGGGGAGTTATACTTATATTACACTTATGATAATTTAAAACTCCTTTCAGATTTATTTATTTTAAGCAAATTTGTCATCATTAAAAAGTGGGAGAATGTTGAGTCTCAAAAATATCATAAGGAAGATTATGAAGATTTAAGACAGCTCAATCACTAAGTTTTAATGTTTAACAAATTTGGTTAAAAGAATTATCATGGATACATATGTTTTTAATGTTTTATCTATGATTTCAGCAAGCCACTTTAATCTTAATAAAGACTGTCTGAAGGTTCAACCTGTCTGAAGTGTTGAAGCTGTCTGAAGGTTCAAGCCGCCTGAAGTTTTGAAGCCGTCTGAAGGTTCAACCTGTCTGAAGTGTTGAAGCTGTCTGAAGGTTCAACCCGTCTGAAGTGTTGAAACCATCTTAAGGTTCAACCCGTCTGAAGTGTTGAAGCCTTCTGAAGTCGTATTTTATGACGTGGCACATCTTGCTGAAGTTGTGAGAAGACTTGTCTAAAGTTCTGAAGAGTCTAATCTCTCTCTGCTGCACGCAACTTTTCAAGGCTTACTTTGGAAAAGATACAGAGACCTTTCCTGGGTTGTTTGAATTTCATACACCATTTGGGAAATCTCTGCAGCGCAGTTTTTGCAGCAACAGCTGTGGCAGCTTTTGTTAGCAACAACCTTGGACGTTGTCAGAAAAGTTTCAGAACGCACAGAACGCTCAGGAGCATGTCTCACAACGGATTAAAAAGCATTAAATGCTATCTCTAAACGGTGATCTTTCAACGAATTGAAGACTGGGTATAAATACCCTTCATCTGAAGATCATTAACAACGAAAAAAAAAGAAGAACAAGAGATTACATTTCAAGAGAAACAAATGCTGCTAGTTTTACTCTGTAAAACATACTCTGATAAAAGTTCTTTGTACATCATTTCATATATTCTGAGTATACCTCAGTTATTTGTACATTGTAACAGTTTAAGCTTCAAACTGGTTTAGTTTTAGAGCTTAAACAATTTTTTCTCTGAAAAACTATTTTTGAGCCTAGAGAGGCTTGTTGTCTAAAGAATACTTGTTTGTAAGAGCCTGGAGAGGCTTGTTGTCTAAAGAATACTTGTTTGTAAGAGCCTGGAGAGGCTTGACTGAAAAAGAATACTTGGTTGTAGAGCCTGAAGAGGCTTGACTGTAAAAGAATACTTGTAATCTGGTTGAGATTAAGAGAAAATCCAAGTGCTTGTTGGCATTGGGACTGGACGTAGCTCACAATGGTAGTGAGTGAACCAGGATAAATTCTGTGGCTAAGTTTTCTTACCCTTATCTCTTGTTAAATTCGTTTATTCTAATCAAAGGGTGTTGAAAAACTATTTTGATAATTTATAAAAGCAAGAAACGTTTTAAAAACATATTTTCAGAATCTGTCTTAAGAAACTTCAGACAACCCCTTTAACCTGTCTGAAATTTCATTATAAAAGCTGTTTGCGAAAATCTTTCATAAGTTATTTAAGAAACACTATTCAACCCCCCTTCTAGTGTTTCCCATTGTTTCTACAAATCTTCTTTTATGAGTGGTTTAGGAGTTCTAGTGGAAGAGATTCTATTACCGAAATAGTTGTAACAAGGATAACTCTAATTGGTAAACTTTGATGAACAAGAGTAGCTACAAATTTTATGTCATTCCTTCCTATAGCTTTGATCCTCGTGAAAATAATAGGAATGATATAAGGAATTGGCAAACACAAGTAATATTGTGAAAGAGAATTGAATATATGAAGGAAACAACCTATCTTTCACTTTGGGTTATAGCTACTATTTATAGTGAGTAAAAATGAAGGCAACAACTCCCTCTTAAGCATTGAGAATATCAAACACCAATAGAAGTAATTCCATCTCTCTTTACTCTCTCTTCAAAAGCATGATTTTTGCTTCTAGATGGGAAATTCATCTTCTAAGTGTTATAGATTAGGTAAAGAAGGCTCATGTTGAACTTAGAACACATAATATATCAATCAATTATGCATTTTATCTTTAATGAAGTTTTATCTTTCTTCTAGAAGATGTTTAGAAAAGATATCAGCAAGTTAAGACTTTGTCTCTCAACATATTTTAGTTCAATGTCATGCTTATGACCATGATCTCTAATAAAATAATACTTGATGTCAATATGTTTTAAAGTGATGCATGGGATTGATAGATAGGTTCATAGAACTTTCATCATCACATAAGATTGGGATTTCAGTGTACCTCAGAGAGTAATCCTCCATTTAATGCTTAAACTCAACCTTTGTGAATATCTTACTATTGATGTATATTTTGCTTCTACAATGGATAGGGCAATAGTATTTTGCTTGTTGCATATCCATGATAAGAGAGATTAACCAAGAATTTGGCATTCACCATTTGTGCCTTTTCTCTCAATCCTAACTCCAGCAAAATCAACATCATAGAATCCTACAAGATCAAAGCTTGTTCCTTTCTTATAACAAAGGCCAAGATTAGTAGCTCAAACAAGGAATCTAAATATTCACTTTACAGATATGACATGAAATTATTTTAGGATAATATAGAAACCTTGCGCATAATTCAATTGAAAATGCAATAGCTTGCCTACTTGTTTTTTAAGAATAATAAGGAAGCAATCGTACCTCTGTATTCCTTTTTAGAAACAAACTCACCACATTTGTCTTTATCAAGCAAAGTGGATGGATGCATTAGAGTTGTCATTGGCTTGGCTCCATCCATTTTGAATCTTATAAGAAGATCCTTTGTAGACTTTTCTTGAAGTGTGGAGATTTCATCATCTTCTTTCTTTGTTTGTTTCTGATCACTTTACCTTTCTCATCCATCTCATCTTATTTCAGTGATGGATTGATTTTGAGAAGAGGGAACTAGTGTCCACACTTTGTTCTTTTCAAGGTGTTCAAGTTCTTCTTCTAATGTATCTCCAATGATTTGATCATAAGGGTGAGCATTAACTCTAGTTTCCAGCTCCTAGGTATGGATGGATCATTGGAAGCTTGTTGAATATTCTTCATTCTATTTTTCATAATTTAGAGTCAAAATCTGCATCCTTGTGCTTCTGATCCTTCTTCTGATCATCTTTTGATTCATGACTTCTGCTTCTGAAGTCAGTTTTATCCTTCTGGTTTAGATTTAGTTCTTCTATATCATTTTCTAAACCTGCAGGTCTTTCTTTCTCTAGAGAAGCATTAGATTCAATGAAAAGAACAGCATGTACACTTTCCTTAATCAGTTTGATTTCTATAGGCTTTTGAAGTTAAAGAATATCCAAGATAGATAGCCTAATTAGATTTTGAATCAAACTTACCAATATAACATTCTCATCCAAATGTATGCAAATATGAAATGTTTAGATTAAAATGTTTCGCATGCTTCTAATAGTGACTATTTTCAAAGTATAGCATGAAATGCATGCAACTTTAGCCCAAAAATATTTTTAACACGAGAATCATTTAAAATGGTTCTAGCCATTTCTTGTAGTGCCATATTCTTTCTATTCACAACTCCATTATGGTATGGAGTTTTAATGCATGAAAAGTTGTGAGAAATGTCATTCTCATCATAGATGGCTTTGAATAAGGAGTCCTCAAACTCCCCTTCATGATCACAGCTTACAGAAGCAATATTGGATCATTTTTTAGTTTGGACATTCTTGCAGAAGCTTCTAAAAGACTAATCCTTTGTGGTTAAGAATAAAACATATTAGAGTCTTAAGCAGTTTCTCAAAGTCCAATCTCTAAAGGACTTTTGAACAAAGAGATGATAATTTATCCCAATAAAAAGAAACATACAAACATTTTAAGGCTACAAAAATCATCTCAATTGGATTAGTACATCCAAAGATATTCTAATTCCAAGTTACTGCATTAGATCAAAAAAATGCCATTGACTGCTATACTTCAAACTGCATCTGTGAATTATTTTTAATTCACACAGAAATGAGATTTCACCATAATAAACTAGATATCTCAAGCTTTCTAACAAGACAAAGATCATGCAATTTGGATTTTCCTATCCCAAGATATGATGCATTTAAGTTGACTGATTTACCACAGAGTGCAGAATGGGACAGTTCTGTTTTTTATGCACTAATACAAATCCATGCAACCCAAATCTTAGCTACTTAATGGGATTAAACTATTAAGTATTATCTTTCAAATCCAATTGGTTTCACTTGAAAAAGATTTTCCTTGCTCAAGTTATAAACATCCAAAAATAGTTGGCTCAAATATGATCATATAACAGAACAGCCTACTTTAATGACTTACTGGGAATTATTTAGATGTTCAAAAAATCTGAAACTTTCCAGTCCAAAATTAATATGAATCAGTTTTCCAATGAAATTTGTTTCACTCAAATATCATTCTTGTAGCTCAAGTTATGATCTGATGAAGTGGACTGTTTTATGTCAGAATCTATAGCAGAACAACTATATTCACGAATTTACTGGGACTCTTGTAGTTGTTATAAAATTCTTAAACTTTATAGTTTAATACTAACATGAATAAGCTTTCAAATAAAATTGGTTTCACTGAAAAAGCATTTTTGTAGCTCAAGTTATGATCTGTTGAAGTGTACTAGTTTATATCAGAACTTATGACAGGACAGCTGTATTCAAAATTTTACTGGGATTTTTGTGATTAAGATGAATTTTTCAAACTTTCCAGTTTAATAATATCATGAATAAGCTTTCAAACAAAATTGGTTTCACTCAAAAAGCATTTCTATAGCTCAAGATATGATCAATTGAAGTTGACTAGTTTATATCAGAACTTATTACAGAACAGCTGTATTCAAAATTTTACTGGGACTTTTGTGATTAAGGTAAAATTCTCATATTTTTCAGTTTGATACTAACATCAATAATCTTTCAAACAAAATTGGTTTCACCTAAAACAGACTTCTGTAAGCCAAGTTATGCTCATTTAAAGGTAGCTATAACAGAATTTTAAACTAGCAGTACTAGCACATTACTTGTGATCTTCTAATCATTTTCTTTTTATGTTTAAGACTAATAAAATGATTAGAACAGAATGTCCATATAAATGTCAATCAATGATAATCATTCAATCACCAAGTATGCAAGACCTTAGCATAAACCTATTAGGAATGTGCTTAAAATTCATTGACTTTATGAATATGCATTGAGGATAGAAATATTTGATACCTTGTTCTTGGTCAATTGAACTGTACTTTTTCTTACCCAATACTTCATTCTAAAAGTCATGAACCTTGGAGATTTCACACTAATCATTTGAGAAGCATTGACTAGAGACATGTTCCTTCTATGGAGGGAATATTTTCATTTAAGCCTTGAAAGTTTTTTTTTTTCTTTAGCCAATGGTCCTATCTTCTTGAGAATTTTTCTGCATAAAATTACTAAGGAGACATTTTGGTACCCATTTCATCTTGGGTCCTTGAGTGTTAGTGGTTGAATTCTTAAGAGATTTAACAACTCATACCATTGTATCTCTCATATAAACAGTTCTTCTAAAATTGCACAAATAAGAGATATGACCATATATAGATAATGAGACTAGATGATGATTTGATCTTTTAAAGATCATTTTGAAAAACATGGACTTAGCATTGTGATAGGATTCTGAAATCTGTTTGCCACAACCTTTATTTAGTTTTCCATGTAAAATGGCATTCTTTCCATTATTGACAAACATGGAATAAGAGCAAGTAGATACTTCAGTTTTGGAAAATGTTGAAAATATGTTTTCAACTTCATTTTCAAGATTAAATGATTTTTGAAGATAGTTGAGATTTCACAATTTGCAAGTATATCTTCTTCAAGAAAATCATATTCAACCTTCAAGATTTCAATTTGAAATTCAATAAAGAATATCCTTTTTAAGCATTCCATATTTTTATTTTCAAAGTTTATCAAACCATCATTCAATCCATCATAAGCAAAATTTATCTCATCATAGGAAGGACAATGTTCAAGTTTACCAGTACATACCTTAACGTCCTTTTGAGCCACATGTAGAGTTGTATCAAATTCTAGCATCATTGGCTCCTTCTTGAAGTTGTTCATTTCTTCAATTTCTGCATCAGCACTTTTGGAGTATGCTTCTTGGTTGGCCATTACTTCTTCCTGAATCTTTTCCTCTCACACGGTTAAGTGTGCTCAACCCATAGAGGTTGAGCTCTGATACCAATTGAAGTAAATCAGAGATTCACAAGAAGGGGGGTTGAATTGTGACCCTTGAAAAGTTTTGGCCCAACCTACAAGTACTTTGAAAAACTTACTGATCTTTGCTCAAGGAATACCTTGGCTATCAGAAGTTACTTCTAGAAGATAGTAGTAAGTGTATAATGCTAATTGAGTTGATTGAAACTATCTTCTTAAAGGTAAGCAATATTATAGGGACTGATATCATCAAATTTTATTCTTCCATATAGTGTATTTAATGTAGATACAACTCAGAATAAGGTTCAGAAGAATAATATAATGTTTATGCAGTTATGCAAAAGCAAAACAATGAATCTGTCACTTTAAACCTTTCTTCTGGAGGGTTAAATGATTTTGTATTTTAATAAAACTTTCCGGAATAGTTATTTAACCAATAACCAATAAGATTATGTGAGAAAAACTGTTCAGAAGAATAATATAAAGTTTCTGCAGTTATGCAGAAGCAAAACACTAAATTTGTCACTTTAAACCAATCTTCTCAAGGGTCATATGATTTTGTATTTTAATAAAACTTTCCATAATAGTTATTTAACCAATAACTAATATGATTATGTGAGAAAAATTGTTCAGAAGGATAGTATAAAGTTTCTGCAGTTATGCAGAAGCAAAACATTGAATCTGTCACTTTAAACCAATCTTCTGAAGGGTCAAATGAACTTGAAACTTGATGAAACTTTCCAGATAAGATATTTGAATAATAAACAACCAGAATATAAAATTAAATCTTAATAAAATCAAGTTTGTAAAGATATGGTAGTTTGAACCCCAAGTTCAATGTTGAACAATGGACATATTTCAAGAAATGTGCTTCTGAAGCACTAAACAGTTTCACAATTTAATGAAACTTTCCATATTAGTATTTGAACTGATATGGATGTGATTTATGTGAAAATATTAGTTCAAAAATAAGTTTATCAAAATCTAGTAGTTTGAACCCCAAGTTCCAATGTTGAACAATGAATATCTTTCAAGAAATGTGCTTTTGGAGCACCAAACAGTTTCACAATATAATGAAACTTGCCAGATCAGTATTTTAACTGATATGGATGTGATTTATGTGAAAATATCAGTTTAAAAACAAGTTTATCAAAATATGGTTTATAGCTTGCTAAATGTTCAAAGTATGAACAATAACTAACCAAGCAATAGATGTATGTGCAGAAAATTAAAGAGAGTGAGGATAAGAGATATTGCACACATGATTTTTATACTGGTTCACCCTCACAATCCTTGGGCTACGTCCAGTACCTACCTCAGTAGGATTTTCCACTAACCAATTATGATCACAAGGTATTTTTTGCTCCCACAGCCTCCTCAAGCTCTTTTCCAAGTATTCTTCTCCAGCCTCTCAAGGCTTCACACCTACTGTAGCTTCTTCTGCAGAAAGTACAGACTCAAAAATACCTTGCAGATTTCCTTACACCTCTTTTTAGCTCACTGCACCAATGCAGCAGCTCACAGTAACAATTATACATTCTCTCAAGAGACACTAACACTCTCAAAGCACTCTTGAGAGTTTACAGAAGATGTATTTGCTGAGAATATAAAAAAAAAAAAACAGACTCAAAACTACTACAAATTAAGCACAGCAGCAAAAGGTTGAGCCATCTCTCTCTTACTAAACTTTTTAGAGCAGAATCTGAGAAAATGTGAAGAGAGAGAAAGTCTCCAGAAGATGGATTTTGTAAATATAAGCTCGAATACTTCTTCTGGAGAGAGGTGTATTGAATAATGAAGAGAACTCCTCTTTTTATAGGGGAGGAAGGTTACTAGTCGTTGGAGAGGTTGCTTGCACCTCCAGCTAACTCCTCATGAGCAGTCTCCATCATGCAGTAGCTGTCACATGCAGGTACAATTGTCCCTTTGACTAGTCACACCTTCTGGAGGACTATCTTCTGCAGAACGCAAAATTAGTGGTTTCTGTAGTTCTTTCTTTTGTATGCATACTGAGGGCATTAAATGGATTGATATAAATTATTTCAAGTGTATTTGATTCAGCTGCATCCTCAGAAATGAGAAAAATTGAGTTTACTGTATTCTGCTTCTTCTAGAGCATTCCTTACAGCTTTATTTCTTCTGCAGACTTCCCTTTTTCTTCTGCAGAGATTTATCAATGACATGTGGTCATTTTAGGGGACTTCAGAGTATGTTTTCTCTTGACTGCAACTTTTTGGAAGCTTAGGAAGTCATGATTTTCCAGCAAAGAACTTCTTCTTCACTTTTCACAAAAGTGAATCTTCCTTCTAATATTTCATAACTTGATCTGAGTCTGGAATTTTGGTTCTAAGGGATAAATTGAATTTATTCCAATTATCTTTATGTCCAGACTTCCCTTTCTTTTACTTTGACTTGCTTCTTGAATCTTCTGTCATAATTCATCCATAGAGAATGCATCTTCTGTATCTTCTGCAGAACTTGTATTTCTTGAATCTTATTGCTGAAGACTTTTCTCTTTATTTTCTCAACATCTTTCTTAGTTTCATTTATCAAATGATCATTTCAAATATTTTGAAGACATCTTTTACAGCTTGATGCAGTGTGAGAATGTTGATTTGTTTCTTCTAGATTTTGGTTCTATCTTCTGCAGATTCCTTTCTGTATCTTTCAAGCATTCTCAAGTGCAAACATTAGTACCAAAGTATTCAGAACACTTAGAATCCTGTTATGAAAGTTTGTTGTCATTAAAACCTTTGCTCAAGAGGGTCTTGGACCTTACACATACAAATCGGATGAACTACTCATATCATTTAAAAACTCAACTAGACAATACTCTACACTACGTTGATGCCCATCCAAAATCTTCTTACTTGAAAAAACACCAGACTCCTTGACCGAGTTGTCAAACAACTCCTTTATGGATTTATCTCTCGGCAAGTCCTTTTTTTTTTCTACCTCATAGTCAGTGGAGCTTTTATCATAGTGGCGTTTACACCCGTAGGTATGAAACCGAGGTCTACATTCAGACTTGCTTCCCATAACAGCTGCACCCCCTTCACCGCTTGAATTTGGAAAAGTTGTTTGAAAAGGACCTTGCCCCTCTTAGTCGACTCGACATTGAACGAGAGAACGAGATAAGCTTACGGGACGTAAAACCCCTAAGGTTGATCCATATCTTCAGTGTCTCCTCCTTTTTCTCTTTAGGATGCTTTCTCAACACTTGAAAATAATGGAAGAAAGTTCGGACTGAAGGAAAAACTTAAACTCCTCCAATATCATTTGAAAGCAGTGTATAAAGGCCCAGAAGTTGGGATGGAGTAGTGAGGTGGCATAATTCAAATACATAAAAAAAAACCCTCCTTAAACTTAGTGAGTGGGAGGGTAATTTTCAATTTGGAATGAAAGTAATCATAAGTGTATAAGAAGGGAGTATTAGTCACTGAAAGATGACAAACCCGACATCTGGGGGCTGGGATAACCACATTATTGTCTTTCTCTAAGTCAATATCTTCAAAGATTAGGAGCTCGAACAACCGCTAATGTATCAATTCTGGACAACCGGGGCGATATATATTAGGCGTCGCGAGTACTTAGGGATCCACGCCCAACTATACCTATCAGCTCATTTCAGCATGAAGTAATCTACGTTTTGATCCTCGGCCATGGGAACACCTGCAGAGGTCGTATAACAACTACTCGAATTAGAGTCACTGTCAAAGCTATCTGACCCGAAATCTAAAAACAACTCACCCACCTTGGCCCTAGTCATTTTCTTAGTATCTTGGGATCCTAAGCAATGTCGTGCTAAAGTTGAAATTAAAGTCGGGGGGGCAAGGCCCCCTCGACATTTTCGTAACTCAGCGACCAACCGTGATCATCCTAGACCCGGGTTGGCAGGGAGATCGACTACTTGAAGGCCATGACTTAGGGGGACCGGGAAGGATTTCTAGGGATTCTTCACTCCCACTCATCTCTTTTATTATGACCATGAAAATAAAAAAGATAAAGAAACAAAAAGTACTTGATATGTCGGTTTATGTGTCAATTTAAAATACGAAAGTCGGTACTGGTCCTGAGTAGGTCACCGGAGAAGAAAGGTTTCGCCGGAGAAAGAAGAAGTCACCAGAGAATATCAGAGGAAAATGGTAAAGTGAATAGAGTGACACTCAGTCCTTATTTATATGGACTGGTAAGGCCAATGCGCTCAACTAGGCCCAGAAGTCGGAAAGACGCGCTCTTACAAGCTGTCGGGCGAAACGTCACCTCAAAGAAATTGAAGATTCACGTCCCTTCCAGAAAAGACACGAAAAGTTGAAAAGTCACGCCGCTTCCAATATCTCGGTCAAAACCACACATCCCGTCTCGATCGGGCTCCTCGAAAGCTTAAATTGAATATCATTATTCGACTCAAGTTGGAGGGCATCTGTTACAGACCAGACCCATGGACCCAATCAAATTGGCCCAACAAGATCTAGTCAAGGAACTCAACCTAAGCAACTAAGTTGACCCACAAATCAGGCAACCCTAAATAGGGAGCACCTGGGGTTTCCCTACACTGCACACCACTGAATCACAACTTATGGATAATAGTCCAAGGCCCAAATCCGAAGATAGTTTCCTATAAATATTGTAGACGTCAGATGTCAGATACACAATTATTACGCATTAACTACCATATACCTGGATCAGAGTTGACATGGACGTCATAGTGTCTTAGCAGGCACTCGCGTTCTATTGTGAACCGACAAGATCGACCCATCGGAGCGAGCTCCTGAATCCGAGATTCGGGAGTATCCGAGTCCGAGTTTCACTCAGATAAATTATAGTCTCAAATTTTGAGGTATATATTGTTTATTTATATTATTGTGCAAATTGTATTGCACAGTCAATTTATTTTTTTTTACTAAACTTTATTATACAGTTACATAATTCTTAAATGAAATTTGTTCTAATGTATCGTGCCTGCAATTACCCATGATTTTCATTTTGACAAACGGTTTGAGCATTATTCACCTCATTCATTGTTGGAAATTAAGCAAGTGCCAGGTAACAATTACACGTAAAATTTTCTATTATTGTTTGTGGTGGTGTCTAGTGGATTAACAGCATGTTTCATATCGATAAGAGCATCTAAAATCATATTTGACGGCCCTTGTAGGGTGTTATACCATTTTTTCATGTCACCCATTATTATATGTAAATGTAATTGGCTAGTGAAGGAAGTAAATATTTTAATTATGACCCAGTTTGGATACACTTCTGCAGAAGAACTTTTAGAAGATAAAAATATAATGAATTAAAGAGGTCAAATGAATTTAACTTCTCCATAAGTTGAAATTAGTTAGTTTTGGAGAAGTTAAATGGGAGAGCTTTTGGAGTAGGTGGGTTACAAAGACTAATTTCAACTTATGGAAAAGTTAAATGCATTTTACCTCTTTGATTCAATTTTTTTTCACCTAAAAGTACTTCTGCAAAAATTTCATCTAAACTGGCCTTATGTCCCGCGAAAAAGCTTATTTACTGCCAAGTCCTTATATCAAATATAGTGCGGCAAAACCCGCAACTATAGACAATAGGGAGACTCAAAGTAACCTAGACACAAGCATAGTAAACATTGTATTAGTATACCACCCATCATCATTAAGCTCTTCGGCTTTTCCATTCTTCCCCAATTTTTCAAATTGTCCACATTTGTCAACAGAATAAATCTGTACCACAAAAGAAGAATGGGTTACTACAGCCCCTACCAACCCCAAAGCAAGTTTGGGAAGAGTTAACTATGGATTTTGTGACTCACCTTCCCAACTCTTTTGGCCACACAGAGATCTAGGTGATTTGCGATCGACTGACAAAATATGTTCATTTTTTGGGTCTCCCAACCAAATATACTACCGCTGACCTTGCTGCTCGTTTCTCTGTGGAGATCTGCCACCTCCATGGTGTGTCCAAGTCGATCATCTCCGATCGAGATCCACTTTTTTTGAGTCGCTTTTGGAAGGAACTGTTCAGATTACAGGGGACGACTTTAAAATATAGCACAACATACCATCCAGAAACGGATGGTCAGTCTGAAGTTACAAATAGAGGCCTGGAAGCTTATCTTCGCTGTTTTGCCAGTGATCACCCGCGCCAGTGGTTTAAGTTCCTTCATCTCGCTGAGTTTTGGCACAATTCCACTTTTCATTCAGCTATATGGATGTCACCGTTCCAAGCTTTATATGGCCGGTTGCCCCCTAAGATACCTGATTATGTGCCCGGATCTTCTACCATCGAGATTATCGGCACCTCTCTGCAGACAAGAGATGACATCATGAGAACCTTGCGTGAAAATCTCAGGAGAACCAGACAGAGAATGGTAGATCAAGCCAACAAGCATCGCAAGGAATGTACCTTTGAACCCAGAGACTGGGTCTTGCTTCGCCTGAGACCATATCGCCAGCAAACTGTAGTGCGTCGTTCTTCCCAAAAGCTCTCCAAGCGATTTTATGGTCCCTTTCGTGTCCGTCAACGCATAGGTGCAGTGGCTTATGATCTGGAACTTCCACCGGAATCCAGAGTTCACTCAGTAGTGCATGTGTCTCTTCTGCGACCTTATTTCGGCAACGACCCCCATACCCACTATAAACCTCTCCCTCATGAACTCAAAGAAGGTGTCGGGGAGATGGAGAGAAGTTCAGCAAATAACTCTCTCTTTCTGGACCACACTCCGGCAACTCAAAAAAGGCTGAATGAAACTGAAGGTAACTCTCCAAATGACAAAAAAGAGTTTAACTTGGAGCATCAACAAATTAGCGGACCGTTAGATTTTTTTCTACGAGATTTGCGGTTCAGATTGCAGCTGATCACATGATAAAAGCTGGCGTTAATCACGCTGAAACGGCAGGAAAAATCAGTGCCTTGTCATCACCTTTAATTCAAACAACTGCATCCCAACCACACGATTTAGGCGCTAATCTCGTGCAGCAATCTCAGCCGTTGGAAGAGGAGACGCTGTAAGGTCCAACAATCCCTTTAAAGTGGTTTTAATTATGACAACCAAATCAAATACAACTTAGCATAATTCTGATTCCAAAAGAACTAACCATTTCATTTGAGAATGTGTCCAAAAGCAACAGGTTTCATCTTGCAGAAGGACAACTATGAGAAGCTTCATTTTAATGGATAACAGAAGCAATAAGTTGAAAGAATGACAAATCTGTGAAGGAAAACTTAAAATAAAAATGAGTAAATTGAAAGTAACTCATTCAAACATTCAGAAGCTGACAAACACACTTCACAGACTCCAGAAGCATGAGGAAGCAATCTAAAAGCTCTTAATGAAATTGTTTTAGAAGAGAGATTCACTTTTTTAAAGAAACTCTCAGAAGATATCAAATACAGAACATGGAACATGTCACAGAAGCATAAGGATCATTTGCAGTTGACCAGAAACAATCCTGCAGAAGGAATATGTAAAAATGAGTTCTACAGAAGCAGCAAATCTCTCAATGATCCTTAAATAAATTCCTTACTAAATTGGTTGAGTAACACAAGTTGAAATACACTTGGATTTATCCAGAAATCATCCTCAGATCATTCACAGAAGGAAGGGTGAAGAAATGAGCCAGTTTTGCTGTCTGCAGAAGCTGGTTCTACAGAAGCAAGAAACCAGTCAAACAGACAATTGTACCTGACAGCTTTTGCAGCTGTACCTAAAAGGGACTTGTCAAAGCATCACAGCTGGATCATTTTGACTGCATTCCAACGGCTACAAGGCTCCTCAACTATAAAAGGAGGTGCTCTCTTCACCATGGAATACACCTCTCTCTCCAGAAGCATAAAATAATCTCTGCGCTTTCACTGCCAGCTTCTAGAACATTTTCTCTCTCCTCAAATTCTTTCTAATCTGCTTATACAAGTTGTTGAGGGGGAGTTTTGCTCACTAGGAAATTCTGATGCTGCTCTGATTGTAAAATAGTGAGTTGTTTGTACTTTACCTTGCTGTTTCTGTGCTTCTGTAAGGTCAAAGAGATTGGTTTGTTGTAAAATCTCTTGTGACACATTAGGTGAAGTATTTGGAGAGGTTGTAAAGGCTCTGGTGTGAGCCTGTAACTGTTTGGAGTCTGCAGAAGGAAGTTCTGCAGATTTCTGGACCTGTGCTTCTGCAGAAAGGCCTGCAGTAAGTCAGGGTCTATTTTTGTGAGTTTGGTAATTCTGTAGAAAGCCTGAAGAGGTTGTGGAAAAAGAATATTAGTGGTAGTGTGTACCCAAAGGTTGTAACTGATTTGTTAGTGAGAAAATTCCTACAGAAGGTAGGGACTGGACGTAGCCTCAGGTTGGAAGAGGTGAACCAGTATAAAAACCTTTGTGTTTTCTTCTTTCCCTTACTTTGTTAATTTCTGCATGTGCACAAAAAGCTTTCAAAACTAATAATACCTAAGTAAGTGGCAACTAAATTGATTCCACCAAAGGAATCCTATTTTCAGCATAATAAGCATTAATACTTACAATTCTACTTGTGGAGATCCATCTTCTAATAAACAGCCAAGAACTTATCTTGAGCATAATTTTATTAGAAGATAAAATTGCAGAATTTTAAAAGCATCACAATTCAACCCCCCTTCTTGTGATTCAACCATATACTTCAGACGCGTGACAGCTGGCCGCGTGGAGTCTCCAACACAAAAGCTGGTCAAAACGCGTCCTTCAAGGTTCCTTCTCAACCGTGCGATCAGTCTTCATTCTCTAGGGAGAAATCTATGCCGTTGACAAGAAGCACAATCCGCGTGCCTACTTTAGCGTCCCCCAAGGCCCCTTCTGCTGCGTCCGATCTGCATCCTTTTTCCCATGTGCAATCTCCACCGTTCCCAGATAGCACAATCCGTGTGCAACGGGATAATCACATAAACCTTGAGGACAAGGTTTGTACTGAACCGGGCAGTATTGTTACACAAATGGGCATGGGCTATGAGAGGCCCAAAAGAGCTGTCCGAAAACCTCTTTGGTTGGAGGATTATTTTTAATTTGGGCCAAACTCTTTTATTATTCTAGTCTCTCTGCTTCTTTTTATTAAGGTTGTATGTTGGGCATATGAGGCCCATGACTTTAGATTAAATACTCTATTTCCTGATGTAATGGGACATGCATAATCAGAAATACTCTATTTCCCTTAAGACCTTAACCCTACGTTCTAGAAACCCCACTGTTAGCAGCTGCTCAGCTGGCTGAAAGTTGAAAATAGTAGCTAAAATCATTTCAGCAGTGTTTAGAAAGGTAGCTTTTTTGGGTAGCTACAAGCTTTTCTAAAAGTCAGACTTATCATTATTTAAAAAAGCTAAAATAGTAGCTTTTTTGGCCTAGTCATACTCAAAGTAGCTTTTAAAAAAAAAAACTCCAATTTTCAGCTACTAGCTAAAAGTTAATTACAAGTTTAGCCCTCAATCACTCCCACTTATCATTATTTAATAATTAATGTTGCCCTTAAATGTCATTTTACCATTTTCAACTAGTTTTACCAAACACATTCAATAGTCTTTCAGTTTTCAGCTAGCTTTAAGCTTTCAGTGAGTTTTTCAACTTTCAGCTAGCTTTTCAGCTAGTTTTACCAAACACACTCTTAGAATATTTGAGCATTTACTAGCTTTTGAAGTTTTACCATTTTTTTTTGTTTAACCACAGGTATCCTCCAGGGAGACAATCCTGTTCGAGCCGGGAACATCCACATCATGGTGGGGCTAGCTCTCCCAGCGGGAATTTTTTCCATCCACGAGACTCGAACCCGAGACCTTGCTTAAGGGGAATCAAGCATGTACCACTTGAACCAACCCCGTTGGTGCCATTTGTGTATGTATGATAGTGCATGCACTACTGCATAGGTGGTTAGGAAGTCTAGGTAGTTACTGAGTCTATTTTTTCTTGGCCTTTTTTGTCCTTAATTCACCAAAAAAAAATATAATTGAGCGTTCTAAATTAAAAATAATTGTCTTTAAACTTGCATTTAAGCTACTGCGATAAATTATAATTTTTGTATCGAGTTTAAAATTTTATACTGTCTAAGAAGTTTTTAAACATAATTCACAATTTCAAACCCACGTCTAAATAATATCAATTATACAAAATTAAGCTCATTTCAACCCAAGTTTACTCATCCAAACACAGTTTATATCTGCAATGCTGAACCGTTGTACCACATTAAATCCCGCACCTTAAAACCCGTATGAATACGAAAATATACTCATTACTTAGCCCTCAATTTCATACAAGGAGCAGTCGGAGTGAACAAGTGTTCCCTTATTATTATATATGGTATGGAGTGTGCCTAGTCATATTTCACATCAAAATCAAGCAAAAGTAGGCATGCGCATATGAGAATTCAAAGAACATGAATGAGCATCTCAACTAGAATTCAATGTTATGAATTACTCTGAATTAAAAGAACCAGAGGTCAATCCACAAACTTAAAACAATAACTACGCAATTCTGATCAGAGAGTTCTTTCCTAAAGTAACTACCCCAAGAGCAATCTTTTTTTATCAAAGATAATAATGCCCCCTATGAATGAATAGTCAGCAAATCAGTCTAAGATCAGGTAAATCCTCTTGTTCCACTCACCAACTTATCCTCGTGCCATTTACAGAAACATTCCAGAGCGTCCCTCATCCATGCATGCCGGAGGCTTCCAAGAGCTTCTGATACAGCCAGCCAACTCCTATTTCTGGTACTTTGCTCAGGCCATAACTCAAGTTCCTCTTTGACAAACAAGGCAAACATTGCTGCTTTACATAACCCTTCTGGGCTGAACTCATCTTGGTGGGTCTTACTCCTAAATTCATAGTACCCGAGAAAATCCTGAAACCCAGCAGCCACAGGTTTCAACCATTGGTTTTCAAGCATCCATTCAAATGAAAAGATCATATGGCAAAGTAAAAATAATCATCAGCCTATTTGACAGTTAAAATAAGCTGAATCATTGAATGAATTTCAATTTTCCAGGGACAGCAGTTGAAGAATGAAAGGATCAAGAACATGCCAAAACAAATAGATGATACCAAAATCACAGGAATGCTACCAACAAACTTTTGACACACTTGTTCCATTTTAAAAAAGTTAACACAATTTTTAAAGAGATCAATTTACTATGAGACAAGTGTGTTGATTTTTGAAAAATAGATCAATCATAAAGTGTGTCAAAAGAAGTGTATTGCTAGCATTTTTCAATCAAGTAATACCACTGACTTTTGCTTAAATCATAAAAAAAAGGTGGGTAGAAAAGAAATTGTGATAATATTCCTACCTATTTTACGGTCAAATTTACCAAATTTTAAATGTTTATGTGGCTTCTTGTGTGTTCTCACTGATGCAAAATTATATTTAAATATTTGAGGGAAATTTCATGGTAATTATCAACAATTACCAACTCACAGCAACATAAAATAGTATTGAGATGATATGATTTTCACATAAGCTTCCTAGGCCCCCACTAATAAACCATCAAAACATCCAAATACACATCAATCCATCAAGATATTACAGAAACTCAAAAACCATATCACAGAAACTCAAAAGATAATTTATATAAGTGGATAAGTTTTTCACCATTAGGTCTCCTCGAACTCCAGCTTCTTCTATAGCTTCCCTTACAGCTGCCTCCTCAACAGTTTCATCATTCTCCCAACCTCCCTTTAATGGGAAAAGAAACATAATAATAATCAGAAAATGAAATGACATCCACTCACTTAAGGTTCATTCAAAAAACAATTCACAACTTATCTCTACCAGCTAAGTTAAAAAACAAGGCAAAAACTAAGTAGCAGTACAAATATTTTAAATGGACACTTGAGTTATAGTCAATTATCACAAAGGCAGGAAGTTTTTTTTTTTAAAAAGCATCAAAATCAATTAAAAAAAGATGTCTCATTAACAACTTCAGTAAAGGTATTTAACACAAATTTACAATAAGGTCTGATTCAAGGGACTGAAGGTTAGTTTTTTAGTGCAATAAATGATACCTAATTTTTCATATTGTTTACATTAAGACATGTATAGCAAATCAATTTGTCCTCCCTGATGATGGTATTGAGAACATAATATCATTGATTTTACCATCTCATTCAAAACATAGAAAATTTAATTAAATTATTTTAAAAAACAATGAATAATATATGCATAAAAGTCAACAGAAACAGGCCAATTGGGTTCTAAAAGTCCCCAATATCCATTACATATTAGCAAATATAGCTTTTTTGAAAGTTGGCCTGTGAAGTGACTATATCATCAGCATAATCATCAAGCATAAAATAACACTAAACTCAAGTCTCCAATTCAACTTAAGATCTTTTAATACAAGAGTACCATGCTACAAAATATTTTCTGAAAAGCAGTTGAAACCAAAGATATTAGAGAAATCCATAGGCCACGATTTTTTTGTCAAAACTTTGTAAACATAATTTGTAGATCCCCCCAGTCATTTATCAACCCCATCAGTCAAATCCAGCAAAGAACTGAAGTATCAGACACTACTTAATTCACTTGACATTCCTCTTTTAAATCATTCAAAAGTAGAAAGACCATAAAAAACCTGCACTTATTTCTTTGGAGTGATTCACCCCATTGGATATGAAATAAAGCACGGACACTTATCCTTTTTGAGATGTCAAAGTGTTAGACACACTTTAGACACTGACACCCCTACAACATGAACACTCCTTGACAAATGTTCGATTAAAAAAGTATTTTTAATCAGCTTGGATATGCGCCATACATAGCTGGGACATGACCCTTATAAAAAGAAAAATTCACTATGTTATCAAATAATTTTTTATAAATGTCAAATTAAAATATATAAAAAAATAATAAAATATTAAAATCTGAATGGTGTACTACCAACACACACATATGTGGCGCATACCAGGTGAGAATGTGAAAGTTGAGAGGAGCCAATCTTGACCATACAACCATACATTAGTTTGATCGAACCCATGGGCCCAAATCTGAGATAGAGAAAGAATTGGATCAGGTGCTGGACCTGAGTCCAAAGAAGCCCATAGTATGGAAAGTATATTCTAGAAGGAAGAAGGTGGGACCAGAAGAGAGTTAGTGACGTATCCTGTAGTATAGTGAAAAAACGGGAATATTCTGATAGGAAGGGGGTTTCAGAAGAAGGAAAGGAGAGGGGAGAGCATTCAGGCATTTTTTACCCAAGTATTAGGAAGAGAAACTTTCACTGAAGGACATGTGCCTTTGGTTAAGGGGTGTTCTTCTCCTGTAAAGAGATCGAGTAGCTCGTTTTGCATTGAATAATAAATTGAAATCAAAATTATTACTTCGATCAGGTCAAGATTAACTTCTCTCATGCTTTCAACTATACATATTTATGTCCAGTGTCCATGCATCATAGGGATATAAATCCATTGAGTTAGCAACTTGGGTTCCTGTGTAAAAGTACAAAGTGGCATGCATGTAACAAACATTTATAAGGTCAGCATTTGCATACAGACATATGGAAACAAGCAAGCAAAACATGCAGTGCTTAATATTTTTTCCCTTTCTCCCAAAAAGCCACCATGATTAGTATTAGGGGCACAAGAACAGCCAATAATGACAAATTTCCCAAGATAATGAAAGCATGACTCATAGAAAGAGAACAAACTGAATCAGCTTTGCAACATACAATTTCAGTGGGAATTATACATGAACATTGTAATTTTGACAGAGCATAAACTAATTGTCCCAATCATCCCAATTCCCAAATAAGGTCTATGAAGTTATATTACAAACATTATACCTTTGGGAACAAGAGACCTGGTCCACTAGGTGAATTAATCATAAGCACTTCAACAATCTTGGAACTAGAGTCTCCACAATTATTAGAACTTTTATACCTAAATGGAACACACCTGCAACCAATTAGCATCTCCAGATCAGATCTTTAATATATATATCCAAAACAAGTAAATAAAAAACAAATACAAACTTCAAGCAATTCCTAGCTGAAATTTGGTTGTCATAATAAAAGCTGCTCAATTAAAAGGCTGATGAATTTAGTCAACAGACATCTCCATATTCTTTTTTTATTTTTAGTCCATGTTTTACAAATTCCAAATTCATATTGTTACTAGTTCATATGGGACTGAAGCAAATAATCATTCAATTATATTTTAGAAATTGAGTTATGTGGATTAAACAATGATTATGACTTTGCAAGAAATCACACATTCTCCAATTCACAGAAGTAAAAAAGATTATATGACAAGACTTAGAGCCTAGAGGTATAAATAAGTAAAACAACATGACAGTAACTTTTGGGAGGAGGGGGAGGGGATGAGTATGTGATTTCATCGATTTTCTTATAACTACAAATCTAATAAATTTCTGTACAGATTAACAAATAACAATGTTATGAACTTATATTTAATCCGAAAAATAAGAGAAAGTGAAACAAATTTTTATTCAATCTAAATACAAATTTCTAAAGTCAAATACTAAGCAATTGGTTTAGTCAAACTTATAATCTGTAATATGACAAACAAGAAGCAATCTTAAAGCCACCAAGACTCCTTCAAAAGCCAGAGAATTAAAAATTACAATTAAGCCAAGACAATGATTAAGTTGCACTGTTGGGATTGAAAAGATTACATGCTCAGGTAATAATAAACACTAGCTAGGGAAGTAAGTTTAAAACATCAAAGAATCCTAAGTGTTAATGTTAATTAAAAGGCAGATACAGCTGCATGCTGTTGATGTTTCCAGGATTCCATGCATCACTAATGTGCAAGTTCAATACAGTAATCTTTAATATTTATGATAGCCCATGATCTCTATATTCAAATGAACTTTCCAAGTGTTGACCATAATACACAGGCTAAACTATGTGCATAAAATACAACCCTAGGGGACCAAAGAGGTGTGATCCTAGAAAACTCAAAAGATGGGAATATATCTCAAAAGACAAGATAACACAATTAATTAACTTTGTTGGTATACATGACAAGCACAAAAAGTCAATGAACCAAACCAGACTTGTCCATTGTTTTAACTATAAAATCTAGCATTTCCTATTGCAAGAGGAGACACTCTACATACAATGATTGAGATCGTTTATTATAAAAAAAGGGGGGATGGATGACTTCTTACTTCTCTCTTTAAGTATGCGTGCTTTATAAATGACCTAGTGTTCCATAGACAATAAATCTATTTAGATACAGGACACAGACAAAAGAAACCCCCCCCCCCCCCCCAAAAAAAAAAGAACAAAAACTTAAACTATCAATTTGATCACAAAAGTTCCCATATATATCACCAGCGCTGCGTGGAAGGTGAAAGGTGACGGGAACTAGTATTAATCATTCAATTTTACATAGATAGTCAAGAATAATTTAATTTAAATTTATTCTTTCACCTAATACACTGACTTGTGTGTATATACAACACAAATATACATATTAAAAAAAAAGTTATTATCCTAAGGATCGCATAATGGCGACATGCATCAACACCCCAGCACCCAGTCCACAAAAACAAAAAAGAAACCATCTATCTCAATCAAAAAGAAAATAATGATAACAACAGAGCATCGCCATCACCCAGTCAAAATTGTAATTTCAAAAGACCAAAAAAAAAAATACAATACTTTTACGCGTTTTGTATGAAAATGACATCCCCGACAATGATTATTAAAAAGTCACCACCAAAATGAGAAAATCCAAAAGAAGAAAAGAAAGCGCATTGTGCAGTGATGGTGGAAATCCTCGTACCCGGCAACAAGGCGATAACCGTTCTCGTACCGCTGCTGATGCCGACCCGTACGGGCCACCAAATCAGACATAATAGCAACACACCAAACCCAACAAATCCCAATCCCAATCCAAACTTTCTCAATCTCGCGCGATCGCGAAACCAAACGATTTTTCCTTCGCCATTGGAATTGAAATTGAAATTATCAGCGGCGCGCGAATCCGAGAATGCTCACGCCCGCACCCGATTACGATCCCATCATCGAAACCGTTCGCATTCTTAGGGTTTGCAGATAGAGAGAGAAAGAGAGAGAAAACTGAAAATGAAGCAATTCAATAAGGGAAGGGTTTAGAAAGAGAGAGAGAGAGATTGGAAGAAGAGAAGAGAAGAAGAAGCGCTTAGAACGGATCAGAGGGTCAAAGTCACATGGATTGTGGTCAACATGAAGGGCCTTATATATAACAGTGTGTCAGCGTCTTCCCTGGTGGATGGACCACGGTTTTAGGATGGAATAACCAATTACCTTTTGACACGTGGGTTAACCTGTGTTTGTTGAATGGGGTTGGAGGATGGTGATTGGGTGGGTTGTGCGGTGAGGCGTGGTGGGTGAAGTAAGGGATTGGGAAATCGGTGGAAGAAGTCAGCGGAGCATGTTTGTTTTTGGCGTCACCGTTTTGAGGATTTTGTAGGGCCCTCTTTTCTTGTCATTTCTATCTCCAACAACCAACCTTCTCTATTTTTATTTTTTTTCTTTTCCGTTTTTAAAATTCAGATCTTAGTTCTTTGAATAAAAAAATTATATAATGCATATGAGGGTTGGATTTTAAAAGATAGAAAATATATATTTGTTCTTACGAAACTTAATTTCTACCCATACAGTATAAGTAGGCTAAATGAAGAAGTTAGTGTGTCCTAATGTTGCCTACGCCCCTCTTTTTATAGGTGTTGTTGGATATCTTCAATTTACGGTATGATTTGTTGATTGGGGGACAACGTGCACTGATCCTGTTGTTTGGTTGCCTAACATCAGCCCTTTCCTTATTTATCTGGTTCCCTCCTTTAGTCAAGCCAAGGATTCTGCTAGGGTGTGCCAGGTCGGTCTTACTCTGAGCTCATCCTAGCCGATCTGTTTGGGAAAAGTATGAGCTTAGCCGGTACGTAACATAAGTCTCCCAAGCTACAAAGTGTTCTACAGTGAAGTAGCTTAATTGTCTCTTGTGTGATATTTCTGATTTGTATTAGCCCGAGCTCATCTCGGCCGATTTGTTTGGAAAGTATGAGCTTAGCTGAGATCTTATTCGGTTTTTACGCGGACTTTTCCTTATCCATTTGCCAGCTGTTGCCGTTAAATTTGGATCGTCAGATAAGTTTGATCTCTACCGTTTATTCTAATAAACGCGCCTTCTAGGCTTCACGACCTTTCATCTTTGCGCCTCTTCATTTCTTCACCGTTTCGTACTTATATTAATCAGCGAACGCTTTGCTTTCTTTGCAGAAATTTCCCGCCTTTGTATCTTCCTTGTGTTCCTGCTTTTACTCCTGTCATCCTCTACTAATTCTTGCCAGGTACACTATTCTTCTGTTGTTTCCTTTTTTTAGCTTTGCTTAGTTAGCCATGTCTGTTTCCAGAGAAACTTCTGAGTTTTTCGGTGAGGATTCTAAGGGCGTGAGTAGCCCTGATCTTGAATAATTCGTGCCTGTTTTAAGTTCTTCTGACAGTACTGAGACTGATCCCCTTAGTGAGGGTTTGTGCGATGAGATTAATGTTGTTGGTTCTTCGTATTGTGTTCCAATCGTTATAGGTAATGTTCTGTGTGATGAGGGAGAGGGTTCCGGTGTGGTTTCGAAACGGAGAAGGACAAAGGTTCAGAAATACTTAGGAGAGGGTGAACTAGAGGGTTACATTCTAAAAGTTGATGAAGATGGGAGGGAGGAATCTGAGTATGACTTTGAAAGTTTCTCTTGGGTAGAGGAAGAGATCCGGGATACCCCTTCTGTGTATACTGATGAACAATCCCTTAAAAAATTCATTGACCGAGTTGATTTCTCCCGACCTAGTACCAAAGGTTCCATAAATTGTAGTTGGTGTGCTCCTCATGATAGGATTTGTCATAGACGTGTTGATAACTCGGTGCACGATGTAGTCTATGTGGTTGACAAGTTGTTTAGTCAGTTTAATGTTTGAGTCCCTTTTACCGATTTTGAATGTTCTCTTCTTCGAGTCTTGAATGTTGCTCCTACCCAACTTCATCCTAATTCCTAGGGTTTCATAAAGGGCTTTCAGATTTTATGCAAGTTTTTTGACATAATCCCGACTTGCCCCAAGTTCTTCTACTTTTTCCAAGTGAAATTTGTTCGTCCTTTAGGTCTTATACCTATCAACAGTCGCACAGGTCGGAAAATAATGGGAGCATACTCTTCTTCCCTTGAATTATTTAAGGATCATTTCTTTTGCTTGTTCAGTGACATATGAAATGAGTTTTTTCTTGACGATAATAAGAATTTTACTTTTCCAATCTATTGGTCACCATGTCCTCGTGCTATTCTTTCCTTTGACTCGGATTTCTTTTCCTCTGAGGAGCTTATTGAGGTAACCTTCTTAAAAGAAGCTACTGGACTGAAGTGTACCAATTTGATTAAGTTAGAGGACAAACCGGCAGACCTTAAGAGATACATTGGTATGACCTGCGTAATTTTTGTTTCTTGGTTTTGTCTTATGAGGTACTAATGTTTTGTCTTTGTTTTTGTAGAACAAATGGTTACAGCTTTGGATAAGAAGACTTTGGCTCGTAGACTTGCAGCTCAAAGAACCAAGAAGGCTAAGGCTGAAGCTGAAAGAGTCGAGAAGGCCAAGGCTGAGACCAGGCAGGGCTCTAAGGCATCGGATCTTCCACCGAATCCGCAAGTAGTATCTTCAGAAAAAGCTCCATCTTCCTCATCCTTGAAGGAGATCTCTCGAAAACGTCCTCGGGAATCCAAACCACGTTTAGATGTTGAGAAGAACACTGGCCCGAACTTGCCTACTGAGGGGGGTGTTCAAGTCTTCAAAGATTTTACTGGGTCAGGTCCTACCATCACCTCCTTATGGGATAACCATTTTGACGTTCATCAAGTCATTGATTCTAACCTTTTCCTGAAGAATGATGTGAAGAGGTTGGAGAAATGGGGATCTCGTTCTGCTCATTTAATGCTTCAGCATATAAGAGTTAGAACAGTTGCTTTAGCTCGGTATCTAGAGAGGCAAGATTCTTTAAATTCAAGTCGACAAACCGAACCGCTGAAGTCCGTTGATGACTTGCAAAAACAACTCGTTGGGTATGAGGAGATGAAGACCAAAGTTGCTGGTTTGGAGGGTTGAGTTGTTCTGTTGACTAAGGAAAATGGAAGTTTGAAAGAAGACAAGAAGACCTTGGCTTCTGCGGTGAACATAAAGAGAACTGCCAAAGAAAATGCTGAGAGGTTGCTTTCTGATGCTCTTGATGCAAAGAAGAAAGTTGAGGCAGATCGAGATAGGATTGAGGCCGGTGCAGCTCATACTTATGATCAAGGGTTCTCCCAAGCATTGGAATAAGTGAGAGCTTTGTACCCCGACCTGGACACCTCAAGTTGTGACGTGCTGAAGGAGGTTGTAAATGGCACTTTGGTAGAAATGGTGTTGGACGAGGGAGGGGATGCGTCTAAAATTAATGAGGATCAGATCGGGCAGGAGGCCTCCAATGCTGAAGGTGGAGTTGATGCTAGCGGTGGAGCTGACATTGAAGGCAGAGTTGATGCTGATGGTGGAGGTGATGCTGATGGTGGAGTTAATGAATCTGAGAAGACAGCCTCCGAGCAACTCAAAACAACCTGATTTTCTTGTTTACCTTGTTTTATTTTGATTATGTAAAAAAAAATTCAGTATGATGTGTATAAACTTCTATCTTATGATGTGTATGAACAAAATTCGCACGTTTTATTCTCCTTTCACCATCCTTAACTTTGTCATTTTCGAAGTATAGGAATCAACGTTATTGCCTCTGTTTTTTGTTCCGTATTTATTGCGTTTCGTTACTTCTCCACTGCCTTTGTACTATAAATGGGGCTTCACACTCTTATACTTAGCGTACCGAATAAGCATTCAACATGTCCGAGCTAACTGGAGTGTTGAAGGATTTTCTAAAATCAGTTAATCTGTTTGGTCCGATTTTCAGCACAGATCGGACCAATAGATTAATTGATGTTGGAAATTCCTTTTTGATGAGGTTTGATCAAACTGATTAACTGAATGAAGGAGGAAAAATGCCAAATTCTCTTCCATGGAGTTTGGTATTTTATCCTCTTATGCCAAAGATGGGAGGCCAAGTTTGTGAGGAAACCCAGTATTTGACTTGGGTTTTCTTTCATCTTCCTCTTTAACTTTTGAGTTTGCCGAAGAGACTCCTGGGAGCAACTCGGAGATTGCAACTTGTTAAGGGTGGTGGAAGACTCTCCAGAAACTGATCTCTGATGTAGTCTTGTGACACCTAGGCATCGTGGAGGATGGCGTCAAGAGTTGATGCTTGTTAAAGGCAGTAGTCTTCTGGTGTAATCCAAGAGTCATCTTTGGTAGCATCAGCTCCTTACTTTTTTTTTTGTAGTGATAGGAAACCTATAAACCTTATCATTTGTGTAATCTTGTGGGTGGTTGGTAGTCTTCTGGTGTAATGATTCTTGAATAAAATCTGTTCTGTGAACCTCAAAGTGTAGTTTGTAACTCTGGTACCCCTAGTTTAAATTACAACCAAGTTTAAAAACGAAACCATGAGGTGTATCTGAGGCGCTTTTACAACGAAATAAGCCGAAAAATCAATCAAGTTTTTAGATTCATCTTCTTGAGGTATAAGCTTAGTAAAAGAACCAAGAAACTAACCAAGTTTTTGGACTGGGATTTTTTATGTATGAGCTTGGTGACCTGAGATCATATGTCAGTAAAATAACCTGGAGAAAACGTACACCAAGTGCTAGACTTGGATTCTTGAGGTGTGACCTCGGTGACCTGAGGTCGTACTTCAGTAAAATAACTTAGAGAAAATATTAACCAAGTGTTGGACTTGGATTTTTGAGGTGGGACCTCGGTGACCTGAGATCGTACTTCAGTAAAAATAACTTAGAGAAAATATTAACCAAGTCCTGGACTTGGATTCTTGAGGTGTGACCTCGGTGATCTAAGGTCGTACTTTAGTAAAATAACTTAGAGAAAATATTAACCAAGTGCTGGACTTGGGTTCTTGAGGTGTGACCTTGGTGACCTGAGGTCGTACTTCAGTAAAAATAACTTAGAGAAAATATTAACCAAGTGCTGGACTTTGGTTCTTGAGGTGTGACCTCGGTGACCTGAGGTCGTACTTCAGTAAAATAACTTAGAGAAAATATTAACCAAATGTTGAACTTCGTTTTTAGAGTACGAGCTCGTTACCCTGAGGTGATCCTCAGTTTTTAGAGCATAAGCTTGGCGAAACAACTCTTCTTCTTTGGAGAAATATTTTAACCCGTTACCCCCAAGTGTTGGACTTGGTTTTTAGAGTATGAGCTCGTTACCCTGAGGTGATCCTCAGTTTTTAGAGCTTAAGTTTGGCGAAACAACTCTTCTTCTTTGGAGAAATATTTTAACTCGTTACACCAAGTTTTTAGAGCATGTTTTTTGGCGAAGCAACTCTTCCTTTGGAGAAAATTTAACTCGTTACCCCAAGTATTGGACTTGATTTTTAGAGTATGAGCTCGTTACCCTGAGATGGAACCCAGTTTTTAGAGCATGTTTTTTGGCGAAGCAACTCTTCATTTGGAGAAAATTTAACTCGTTACCCCAAGTATTGGACTTGGTTTTTAGAGTATGAGCTCGTTACCCTTAGATGGAACCCAGTTTTTAGAGCATGTTTTTTGGCGAAGCAACTCTTCATTTGGAGAAAATTTAACTCATTTCCCCAAGTATTGGACTTGGTTTTTAGAGTATGAGCTCGTTACCCTGAGATGGAACTCAGTTTTTAGAGCATGTTTTTTTGGTGAAGCAACTCTTCCTTTGGAGAAAATTTAACTCGTTACCCCAAGTATTGGACTTGGTTTTTAGAGTATGAGCTCGTTACCCTGAGATAGAAACCAGTTTTTAGAGCATGTTTTTTTGGCCAAGCAACTCTTTCTTTGGAGAAAATTTAACTCGTTACCCTAAGTATTGGACTTGATTTTTAGAGTATGAGCTCGTTACCCTGAGATGGAACTCGGGTTTTAGAGCATGTTTTTTTGCGAATCAACTCTTCCTTTGGAGAAAATTTAACTCGTTACCCCAAATATTGGACTTGGTTTTTAGAGTATGAGCTCGTTACCCTGAGATGGAACCCAGTTTTTAGAGCATGTTTTTTGGCCAAGCAACTCTTCCTTTGGAGAAAACTTAACTCGTTACCCCAAGTATTGGACTTGATTTTTTAGAGCATAAGCTTGGCGAAACAACTCTTTCTTTTGGAGCATAAAATAAAGACAGATTGTGTAGCATGAAAAATTCTTTACTGGTTTATAGTCTAGGTTAAGCTTCGTTAAAACCTTTCTCGGCTAAAACCCTCCTTAGGGACAAAAAACCAAGATAGGAAAAAGAGTACCTAACTTGACTGTCATCTTACAATTTGATTAACTGAAATAAAATCTCAAGTGCCTAGCATTCCATGTTCTGGGGACTTGCTTTCCTGTTAGTTGTTCAAGTTCATATGCTCTGAACCAAACTTCTTTTCTAATTCTGAATGGTCCCTCCTAGTTTGGCCCGAGCTTCCCATGTCTAGGATCTTTTCTTGCTTGTTCAATCTTTCGAAGGACCATATCTCCCTTTCTGAATCTCCAAGGCCGTACTTTTGTGTTATATCTTCGCGCTGAACGATCTTTACAAACTTGCTCTCTGAGATTTGCTATTTCTCGTTCTTCTGTCAACAAGTCAAGCTCGGTTATGAGGTTCTACTCATTATTTTCAGAGTTGTAATCTTGCACTTGTGGGCTCATGAAGGAGATCTCTACTGGAATCATGGCGTCACTTCCATAAGTCAACCGATATGGTGTTTCTCCTGTAGCAAATTGAGGTGTAGTGTGATAAGCCCATAATACCATTGGCAATTCCTCAGACCATCTTCCCTTTGCTTCCACAAGTCTCTTTTTTAATCCATTCAGGATTATTTTATTCGTTGTTTCAGCTTGTCCGTTTGTTTGTGGGTGTTCAACTGAAGTCTTAGTATGAGTTATGTTGTATTCTTTGCACATATTAGTGAACTCCCTGCAGTCGAACTGCTTCCCATTGTCAGATATTATTGCGTTTGGGATGCCATGACGACAAATTATTTGTTTCCAAACGAATTTGCTTATTTTTCCTGCTGTTATGGTTGCCAATGGCTCTGCTTCAATCCACTTTGTGAAGTAGTCAATAGCAACTACTAGGTATTTGACCTGACCATGAGCCAAAGGAAAAGGGTCAAGTAGATCTATCCCCCACATTGAAAAGGGCCATGGAGATGTGATACTGTGTAATTCTTCCGGGCTCATATAGTTTAGTTTAGCAAATTTTTGGCAAGCATCACACTTTTAACAAATTCTTTGGCGTCTGCTCTTAGTGTTAGCCGGTAAAAACTTGCTCGTAGGAATTTTGCAGGTAACGACCTAGCTCCTCCATGACTTGTGCAGACCCCTTCATGTACTTCTTTCAAAATGTAATTTTGCTGCTCGTGAGGAATGCATTTCAGAAGTGGTGACGAGTACCCCCGCCTGTAGAGTTGTCCATTTATAATGACATAGAAACTAGAATGATAAGCTATCTTACGTGCTTCAATCGGATCTGACGGCAATATGTTGTCCTGAAGATACTGAATTAAAGGGGTCATCCAAGAAATTGAGGAGTTGATATTTATTACCTCATCCTCCTCAATGCTTGGTTTTTGGAGAGTTTCTTGTATTACCGTCTTGTTACATCATGGTTTCTTCGTGCTTGCAAGTTTTGACAGTAGGTCAGGCCTCAAGTTTTGTTCTCTGGTTATGTGTTGAATTTTGAATTCTGCAAAGTCAGATATCAGAGTTTTAACTTTATCTAAGTACCTGGTGAGCTAGGGATCCCTTGTTTGGTAGTCTCCTCCAACTTGTCCTGTGACTAGTTGTGAGTCGTTAAAAACGGTTATGGAAGCTGCTCCGACTTCCTTTGCCAAGAGTAATCCTGCAATGAGTGCTTCGTATTCTGATTGATTGTTACTTGCTTTAAATTCAAAGCTGAGAGATTGTTCCAGGACTAAGTTGTTTGGTCCTTCTAAAATGACGCCAACTCCGCTTCCCTTAATGTTTGATGCTCCATCTACGTAAAGAGTCCAGAGTTACTCTCCTTGTTCTTCTTCTAATGGCATCAGTTCTACCAAGAAGTCTGCTAGGATCTGTGATTTGATAGGTTCCCTCGATTGGTAATTTATTCCAAATTCTGACAGTTCAACCGACCACTTGATCATCCTTCCTGCTAGCTCGGGCTTGTGTAAGATCTGTCTTATGGGTTGATCAGTTTTTACAACTATCTGGTGCGTTTGAAAATAAGGCCTCAGCCTTCGTGCTACTGTGATTACCGCAAGGATTACCTTCTCAATTTTTTGGTTTCTCAACTCGGGGCCTTGTAGAGCTCGACTAACAAAATAGATAGGTTGTTGTCCTTTGGGGTTTTCTTGAACTAGTACTACGCTGATAGCTTGTTCACTTACTGCTAGGTACACCAAGATTTCCTTCTTCGGATCAGGTTTTTTCAGAATAGGAGGTTGCAACAAATAAGTCTTGATCTGCTGGAAAGCCTGCTCGCGTTCCTCGTTCCATTGGAATTTGCTTCCTTGTTTGATAGATTGAAAGAAAGGCCTCAAACATTCTTCAGATTTGGACAAAAACCTGGACAAAGCAACTACTCTTCCAGCTAGTCTCTGCACCTCCTTCATGTTGGATGGGCTCTTCATTTCCAGTATAGCCTGTCATTTTTCTGGATTTGCCTCTATTCCTCGGTCAGTAAGCATGAAACCAAGGAATTTTCCTGACTGAACGACGAAAGAGCATTTCTCGGGGTTGAGCCTCATGTTAAACTTTCTGAGTTGACCAAAGATTTCTCCGAGGTCATCTGTGTGCTTCTTATCTGTTGTACTTTTGACCACCATATCATCGATGTAAACTTCTAAGTTGCGTCCAATTTGTTCTGCAAACACCTTATCCACAAATCTTTGATACGTTGCTCCGGCATTTTTGAGTTTAAATGGCATGACTTTATAGCAATAGTTGGCCATGTCAATGATAAAGGTTTTTTTGTCTTCATCCACTGGGTGCATTCGAATCTGATTATAACCTGAGTATGCATCCATAATACTTAGGTACTTATATCCTGAAGCTCTATCGACCAAGTGATCAACACTAGGAATGGGGTATGCATCTTTGGGGCATGCTTTATTTAAGTCAGTGAAATCGGTGCACATCCTCAATTTCCCGTTTGCCTTTTTTTACCATCACAACATTAGAAAGCCACGTTGTATACTCAATCTCTCTGATAAATTCGGCTGCTAATAGCTTTTTTGATTCAGCTAGGGCTGCACTTCTCCTTTCCTCTCCTAGCCATCGCTTCTTTTGCGAGATTGGCTTGATTTTTGGATCAATCATCAATTTTTGGCACACGAAATCTGGGTCAATGCCAGCATGTCTGCAAGGGTCCAAGCAAACAAGTCAGAATTCTCTTTCAAAATTTGTATTACCTGACGCTCCTCTTCAGGTTGGAGACTTGTTCCTATCCGAGTTATTTAGGTTGGGCTATCGCCTATTTGGATGATCTTCAACTCCTCGGTAAGCTGAGGTCTTCTTTCTGAGAAATCAATTCTGGGGTCCAGCTCGGTTGAATGGATTCTGAGCTGGGTGTCAAACCTTTTATTGGAAAATCTTTTCGTCTCCAGACTTTTTACATAATAGCACCGAGCTTCATCCTGTTCAGCTCTCATTATCCTATCTTTTGATCATCAACAAGAAATTTCATTGTTAAGTGTGGGGTCGAGACGACCGCTCCTAATGCATTTAGAGTTGGTCTCCTGATAATAATATTATAAGAAGTAATGACATTAACAAACAAATATTTGACATTTACAGTTTTGTAAAATCCCATCAGACCTAAAAGTCATTCTGAGATTTACATAACCTCTTACCTCTACCTGTTCTCCCGCAAAACCCACCAGGTTTACTTCGAAAGGGTGAACGATTTCTGTCGGAAGAGATAGGTCCTTATATGTTTTCCAAAATAGGACATCGGTCGAGCTTCCTTGGTTGATTAAGACCCTTCTACCGAGCAACCTTCAATGTTTACCTGAACCACCATAGGGTCGTCTTGGTTTACATCTTTTAAACCTACAAAGTCTCTGTCAGAAAAAGAAATGACAGGATGAGATCTACCAACTCGTGCGTGCTCTATTTTATTGATTGAGCAGATCGTCCTGAGGTGTCTTTTTCTAGACGAGGATATAGGTCCTCCTCCAGCGAATCCTCCTGAAATGGTGTGTATGGATCCAGCCCTTCGCCTGGGAGTGCTTGAGCCGGGGTTTCTGTCTGGGGACTCTTCTCTGTTTCTTCTGCGATCGAAGTCTACCCGAGCTATTTATTTTTTGTTTCTTTGTCTTCCATCATACACATATCTCCCGAGGTGTCCCAACCTGATGAGTTGTTCAATTTGATTTTTCAGAGTCCAGCGGTCAACTATGTTGTGTCCAAATGCTAGATGGAAGTCGCATCTTTTTGTGCGATTAGCCCCTTCAGGGATGTCCTTAGGGGGTGGGGGAGTTCAATGATTCTTGAATTGTATACTTCATGTAAAATCTGGCTTCTCCTGGCATTTAATGGGGTAAAGTGATCAAAAATAGGTGGTGGTCAGGGTGGCGTAGTTGGTTTTCCATTTTTTTCCCGCGTTATTTCTGAAGTTAAAGGTTCCCCTGTTATTTTGCTGGTTATTGTTATGGGATGGATTATCTTTTTCTAGGGGTTTTGTTAACATAACTCGTAGGCGTCTTTTGGGCACGGCTGCCTCCTCTACATCTATCTGACCTAAAGCTTTTTGTCTGAAGTCGGCTATGTCAGTTGGTTTTGATTTAGCCAATTCATCTGCGAATTGCCCTTCTTTTACCCCGTTGATGATTGCTCTGAGATGGATTTTGGGATCCGGCTCCTTGACTTGCATGGCCTCCTTGTTGAAGTGGTTGATGTAGTCCTTGAGTGGTTCGTCGTTTCCTTGTAGTATGCTGAACAAAATGTCCTCAGTTTTCTTAAAAGGACAACTCGAGGAAAATTGATTTTCCCAGTTGGCTGGCCATCTAGCCATCCTGGCCGGCTGGTTTATCTTACAACCATCTCGGCTGACCTTCCAACCATCTAGCTTGCCTTCCAGCATCCCGATCGGCTGACCCTCCATCCATCTTGACAGGCCTTCCAGCCATCCCAAGTTGACTGATCCCAACATCTCGGCCAGATGGACGCTTAACAATTGTACAACCCAGGACCACTAACCGACTCCTCACCCCGCCACTTGCCTATGCCTACGCGGACTGACACCAGTAAAGGGCATTCCTCATCACCTAGACTGAGCAACTTACCTACTGACATAAGCAATCAGACGTAGGTTAGGCTAGATCACAAGCTAGCTCTCGCTAGACCACGTGTTATAAATACCACTTCCTATGGAGGGTCAAGTACGCTCATTTTCCTCTGCTCACACTCTGTCTCAAACCCATTTTAACTTAGGCTTTGGAGTGTCTTCGCAGGTCACCCCTTCCTCCACCATCGGAGCTACTATTTAGAGAAACCACCACCACATCTCAACCTCCATCATCTCGGATCCCTATCTTGGACAACCTGGAAGCATCTCGGATTACATCTCGGACCACCTTAGAACACTTAGGAATGATCACCTTTGATACAATCAATACATATATCTATATTAACAAAAGGATGTATATTAGACCTATATATGTACTTATATGAATAGTGAATAGTGACCATAGGTGAATATGCAGGTTAATTGGTTGAGTTTTATAGGCCCAGCCATGATAAGCTACTTATTAACAAGTTGAATTAAGTTGGCTAGCAATTAAATTGGTTTATATAATTTTGGCATGCATTCAAAACGGTAAAAAGTAGAGTAGGATGGGCCTGCTAATATGCATACTTTTATTTTCTAGAATACATATACTTTTACAATAAAAATAAAAGAAATACAAATGCTTAACACCAAATAATAAAGTCTCAAAAGTCAAATGTGAATTTCTTTACACACACATATTACCCTTTGGTGTTGTATTAACCCATTAGTAATAATTTTTTAAAATATATATAGAGGGAAGTAGAAAAAAGTTTTACAAACCATAATCTTATTGACCATGAATTAAACGGATCAGGCTTATAGCCCCCACATTTAAATGGACATGTCATATTTGGATCCAAATTCACATGGATTATGACTTATATAGAGCTTGTAGATCTTGGCACCTGTATACCTAACTCTAAATTTAATACCCATATTGATATTTAATATGAACACACACGCGCATATATATATATATATATATATATATATATATATATATATATATATATTCATAAATTTGACTCCTTTTATAGTAAAGGTTGAGTAAATAATTATAATTATTGATTTGAAAATCAAAGGTTTTATACTTAATGTGTTTTTTTGTTAGTAAACTAATAAAATAAAATTCTATTTCAATACTAAAATTAAATATTAGAAATAAAAAAAGTAGAGAGAATTGATTAATAATATAACATATAAATTAATTATTAAAAGATTAAAAATATTTAATATCCTATTTATAAAAATTAATAAACATGTTCTACCAACCTCATTCCATACCTACAAGTTATTTATGAATAATTACAAAAACACTCAAACACATTTGATTACTAAAGCATATATACTAATTATATGCGACTTTTACATATATTCATTCAGTTCAAATCCAATTACCTATGTATAAAGAAAAGCAAGTTAATGATTGTAATTGCTTAATGTTCTATACCTAATTTTAAATCCTGAGCAAACTTAAAACTACTATAGGTAAATATAACTAATTAACTAGAAATAATACCCGTCCGTTGCACGGGTTTATCTATGTTGTAGTTTTATAATATTTTATCAGAGAATTTTTTTAAAAATAAGTGAAAGTTATTGTAACTTAAATTTATAAAAAATTAATATTAGAAATAAAATTATATTAATTATATAACATAATAAAAAAAATTAAAACTAATTACAATGAGAAATTACATTAAGTTATTCAGTTTCAAGAAAATTTTATCCAGTTTAAATATTTCTCACCATAATTAATAAAAAGAATTATCGATCTCTTTAGTAAGATTATTATTGAAAATTTAATATTTTAAAATATAATTGTATAAAATAAGTTCATTAAACACTTATGTATAATGCATGATCTTTTGTGTAACTCCATGATAGGTTGCATTTTTAGAATAATATGCACATGTGTGTTATCTTTTATAATAGTAAAAAATTTCAATCCTGATTATGATGTTATCCTTAATTAATAGTACAATATATAATATTTATTTATGATAAAATATAAGTTTTACTAAATATAAACATACATAATTTAATGATTTCCCATCACTTTTGTTTATTGTCATTACATGAAAAATATTTACAGAAAATTATTTTATTCTCAAAATAAAAGGTGTAGTTAGAGTTAAATTTAAATCAATAGTTTTTTTAAATAATTATATGAAGGAGATACAACTCCCATTGACTAATTTTTATAAAATCATTATAATATGCAAGTTAAAAAAAGGTAATAACATGTATATATAATTTTTTATCTTTTCATAAATACCATATATTTTTGTGTTTTTTTTAACTAATCAATAAGTTTTGATTTAAACATTTGTAATTTTTTTTATTTTTTTCTCTTACCTACCAAGATAAAAAATTATTTAATGGATGAAATGATAAAAAATATTTAATTATTTAATATAAGAGATTTTTAGTAAAATTTATTTTATTTTTACTTAAAAATCATTATTGAAATCCATTTAGTTTATAACCCATTAATCATTAACTTTTTATCTTAATTAATTGTTGCTAATGGGTTAGTCACTAAGTGGGAGCGGTTATAATCATGTTATAAAAGGATTAAAATAGATACTTAATATAATAATTATTTAAATTGTTAAACTGAAAACTTAACAATAATGACATACATTTAATTTTATGTTAAAGTAAAATTTACATATAGATAGATAGATAGATAGATAGATAGATAGATAGATAGATAGGAAACAAATGTTTTTGGTACTATTGTTATTTTATGTCATTATTGAATGATATTATTAATAAATAAAATATTACATACATATGATATCAGTTTGTTGGTATTTTATATTATGCTTAAATTTTATTGTGTTTTTTTTTTTTGTAAAAACCAACTTATAATAATCCATTTATTTTAATTTAGAATTTTACATATAAAATAATATATAATTCATTTTACATTTGGAATAAACTTTTTAAAAGTAAGAAATTAACTTATTAATAAATGGATTAATTTAATTTTTATTTACTTATTATTTATTAAATATAATAAATATAATTATTTATCAAATGAATAAGTTATTTTAAAAAACCAATAAAGATGGAAGCAATGTATGATTTGTAAATACTAAAATCCCAATTTTTTAGATAAAATAAAATATATTTTATTTTATACTAATTTTATACATTAATTGATATGAGGTGGAGGATAGATTATTCACGAAAGTGAATTTTTTTGCAACAAAAAAGTATAAGACATATATGTATTTAATTAATATAAAATAATGAGTAAAAATGTATTACTTGTTAAGATAGGCATGAAGAGCGGAAATTATGCTTTTTAATGTCAATATGCATGCATGGTGTCAATGAATTGTTTGGTTATTGTTGTAGGATTGTTTTGATGGAGTTGCAATCTTTGTCTTTGACTCCAGGTGAAAGAAAATAGTTGTTGATGACTATCTAATATTGCTTATTAGATTATGTTAATAAATATGGTTAATTGACCGTTAAGAATATGAAAGGAATGTAATTGTGACTAAATTTGTATGGTGGTTATCATTTATTCTCAATTTTCATAATTGTCTGGTGGTTGTGCATGCATTTCATTAGCCACAAATAAATAAACATGTGGTTAATTGATTGTTACAAATTTTTGTAACATCCTAAAAATTTAGAAAATCTAGAATTATAATAAAAATAATAATGATAATAAAATAAAGATATTTATAACTGTATTTCGATAATATTGGTTATAAAAAGAGAATTTTTATAATAATAACGGTAACTATTAATAAAATAATATTAATATTAATGATATAATAATGATACGATAATATGGATACTAAGAGAGAGATATAGGATTGGATTTTAGAAGATATAATAATTGTTATGATTATAGCAAGATAATAATAAAATTAGTAGAAGATAAATCATATTTTTAAGGTTTCAAATAACCTTAATTATTGTAAATATAGTAGTTATTATATTATTAATATGAATATAATAATATCAGAATCGATTGGGATAACCTCAGGAAAGAGATATGTTTTAGCATTTTAATTTAGGATCATATTTCAAAATAGAAATGATGACATCACAAAAAGTAGAGATAAGAAAGTAAAAATCAGTTAGGATAATAATTAACGTTAAGATTTGGTTTTAGATTTGAATGTAGATGGATAAGGAAAATCTTAAGAGGCAAAAACTAAGGTTGTTGTTTGATTTAGGTTTTAAGCCTAATGACCTTGGTGCACTAAATTGCAAATATCTAGAGTTGTAGATGTCCGATTGAGGTGATTCCACTCTCATTAGAAAGCTTATTTCCGAGGCTTCAGTTTGATAGGTTATATGATAGGGTTTGATGAAAACTGCAGTCCTGTGTGCTGTCAAATTCGCTTAAGCGAATTTCGTCCAGAGAACACCCCAAAATACTCTGTTTTTCGCTTAAGCGAATTGGAATTCGCTTAAGCGAATTGCACGGGGACAAGGAGAATTTGGGCAACTCGCTTAAGCGAATTTGGCTCGCTTAAGCGAGTGGCAGTTTCCAGCATTTTTTAAAACACGTTCTTGGACGGTTTCAGTCAGTTCTTCCTTCCGCTTTTTCATATTTTTAGAGAGAGAGAGTGGTTCTAGTGAGAGAAAGTCCCAGCAAAGGCCAAGAACGATTTCTACTCATCAAGAACGAGTCTTACATCAATCTTTCCCCCATCAAGGCCCTCCATTCTTCGTTCTTCCTCCGTTTTCTCAACTCTCAGGTGGGTGTGACTCTCACTTGTTTGTCTTGATTGATGCCATAGCATGACCCCTATTCTTATTTCCCTTCCTTTCATGGAATAATGATGTATGTATGAGATGAACTTAAGAAATATGAATGCATCAATGATTGTATGTATTGAATTGCAAAACCATAGGGTAGATGACTTGAGTGATTATGTATTATGAATCTTGATTATGTTATTATGAAATCATGGGCCTTTGGCCATCACAGTCATGAATTATGAGTTGAGATAATGATTATGTATTCTGAACCTTGAATATTTTATTATGGAATCATGGGCCTTTGGCCATCACAGTCATGAATGAGGAGTTAAGTTATCACAGGGCTTATAGCCATCACAATGCCTTCAGGCTATCACAGGGTCATTGACCGTCACAGTCACAGGCCTTCGGGCAATTTAATTAAGAAAGAAGGGGTAACCACTTCGAACTCATGGCCAAGAGGGAGATGGGGTCCCCAATCACAGAATGAAATTTAAACATTATTTAAGAATTAATCATAGGTAGCCCTGGACGACGGTCCTTGGTTACATGGCCGAGCGCTCATCACAGTCACGTTACAGAGGAAAGACCTCAGGTGTCGGGTAACAACACCTCACAGTCATGCATTGCATCATAAACATTATTCCAATGACGACATATTATGTGTAATTCATTTATTCATGATGCTATAGATAAATATGTGTAATTGTGATGATTCTTGATTGTTTCCCCCACACCGCACACACTTGTTACGCTCACTGGGACGTTGGTCTCACCCCATTCCATGGGAACAATATTTCAGTGGTGCAGGATACTTCACAGGGTAGTGACGAGCAGTAAAAGATTCATGGGTGATGATAACTTAATGTTTAGTCATGTTCGAAGTAGTTAACGTTGCTTGGAACCATTATTGCTATTAATTAGGATGTTCTTATGGATTTATAAGATTACTATAATGTCTTGTATTGCAGCCTTGATGGCAACCTTGTATTGGTATTCTTTGATTTATGTATGTAATGTTGGAGTTTTAGTAATTGTTGGGTTACTCAAGCGATTGTGTTTTATATTGATACACGAAATTGACAAATTAATTTTACTAGTTTGGAAATAGTGCTCCCAACAGGCATTAGTTCTGAATTTAGAAATTAGGACGTTACAATTTTCAAATTTCATAACTGTCCAGTAGTGATTGTGCATGTATTTCATTAGTTACAAATAATTTTTTGTACTATTTAAGATAAAATTATGTTACTTAATATTTTTCATATCATTGTTGAAATTAAATTTTTATATTATTATGTTACTTCTATTAGTAATAAATTAAGGAGTAAAAAATTGATGTTGTTAAAGGGAATATTTTATTGTTAAAGGAAATATTTTTGTTATGATAAATTAAGGATTTAGTTTTTATAATTTTAAATCATAACAAACATATATAATTGTACATAGATATAACATGAATGCAGTATTAATTGTGGAAAGAACATATCTAATTCATGTTTTTAAACAGAACAATTCTAATTAAGTATAATAATTAATTATATCAATTATAATATAAGTAATTAGGCTATATAATTAATGTAATAGTTCAAGTCTATTTTACTAATGTATATTATTATTATTATTATTATTATTATTCATGTTTTTAAACAGAACAATTCTAATTAAGTCTAATAATTAATTATAATCACAATTTAAATATAAAAATAGAAATTTCTAAATAACTCATTCAAGAAAATAAATTAAGCTATTTTAATAGTTTTTCTTAATTTTATTTTATGAATTTGAAATAAAATATTTAAAAATTATTATTTTTAAAATTAATAAAAAAGAGTCTAACATCAATATGATATATTTATTTGATAGGATTTTTAAATTGATATTTACATTAATAGAAAGGAGATGAAAATTTTTATTCTTAATTGAGTTATGTCTTTAAGAGAATAATTACTAATTATTGTAGGCATTTAATACTGTGTTCAAGTTAATTTTACAATATATATAGATAGATAGATATAGATAGACTGTCCATTGTCTTGGCTACTCGTAAGGTCGGTGAAAAGGCTTTTTGGATGCGAGAATTCTAATTGGTAAGTAGATTTGTAGGTTTTAAATAAGAAATGCTCCTAAGATGTCTTAGGTTTAAGATAGGAGACGTCGTGGTTACTGCATAAAAGGGGATAAAAAGATATATAGACTAAGTAAGGACGCCTAATAAAAACATGCTCTAGAAGTATGCCATCACTAAAGACGCCTAACTTTGATGTCCAACTATGACACTTTAAAAATTCTAACATTATGAAGCTCTGACACTTTATATTGACCCTTTATGTCTAGACTGCATGCTGCTCAAAGTTGGTTCAGTCTCCAAAACACTCTTGCTTGACGACCAATGCAAAAAGTTGTCACTCTCTGGACATCTGTCACTCTACGTAGGCACACAGGTCGAACCAACTCAATCAATCCGACCAACCCAATCAATCCGACAACCTAACTCATATTTAGTGTGTTTCGTTGGGTAATAGGGGTAGGTTGGGTTAATTTTTTTTTTGTTACCCAATTAAATCAAGGCCATAAATGAAACCTTTAAAATTTGATAGGTTAATTTACATTTACATTCATATTATTAAGGGTTATTTAGTCTATGAAAATATCTTTATTTTTTATTTTTTTAAAACATATTACAAATATATTTTTCTTTTTTTTTATTTGTATTTTTTATATCATACTATGAGTAGGCGTGTAACCAGGTTGGGTCGGGACGAGGTTAGTGTAAATAAGTGTCTGGACCAATCAACTAACCACGATTTTATTAAAAAAATAGTTAAAACCATGAAAAATTATGAAAAAATAAATCTGAAAAATGGAAAAAAGTCCAACGTGGACATAGGCACACACTCAACATAGCTTTAACTAAAAGGCCAAAAAAGAAAAACACAACTTCAATAATGGGTCCTAGGGTATTTTTTATATTAAGCAAGCCAAGAAAGGTGGCAGCTAGCGGAGGTGCTATCGCGGTTGGAATAAACATTTTATCCCAAAAAAAAGAATATGAAGGAAGAAACATGTAAACCAAATACGCTTTTACAAATGTGGATTCAAGTCAACTAAATGTTTGTAATATGATTTTTTAGGGAAACCAAACACGCTTTTAGAAGAGTTTTTATTCTCCAAAAGTAAATTTATCATACTTATTGATTCCTATTATTAATGAGTAGTGCTTGAACATTTATTTTAGAAGTCCGAATAGTTTCTGGATTTTTTAGCCTAGTCAAATAAAGTCTTCTATCTATAAAGCCTGCAAAACTCACAAACACCCGCAAAATCCACAAAAAAAAACTCAAAAAATATAGGAATTGAGTATTTATTTTAGAAACTCAAATAACTTTCAGTCTTTTTAGCTCGACCCACAAAAGTCTACTACCTACATTAAGTCGGGCCTGGTTGGATAGCTTGAGTAACAAAAAAACATTTTTCAGATATTCAATGATGTGTTGATACAACATTTAATGGATATGACATATAATATTTTATTAAACCCAATATAATGATAAAAAAAATGTATATTAATTAAATTCTCTAAAAACACCAAGAACTTATAAAAGTAAAGTCGATAAAATGGGTTAGTTTGACCGGAAAAAATCCTACAAAAATGTAAGTAGACCACTGCTATTACTACCCCATTTTTCTATTCCCACCCCTTTCTCCCCCTCCACTACCCCACCGTGACCACCACTCTTCCCTTCTCCCCACTGAACACGTGTTCGTAAGTCATTATAAAAAAATATTGACTTATGGACACAAATGTCCAGAATTGGTTTTCAAACACATATGTTCGTAAAGCCAATTTTATTTCCATCCGAACACCAAGTGTCTGGAAGGGTAAAGATAGTTTGAGAAAATATTTTTAGAAAAAAATAGAAAGGGTGGAAATAGTAAAAAGTAGGGGTGGAAATAGTAAAAACCTATAAGTATCGGGCCTTTCTTAAAAAATTCGAATAACTCTCCGATTTCCCCCGTACGGTAAAACCCACTACTTAAAAAATTCACAACAAATCGGATAGCCGGCAAACTCGATGAAAACTGGACTACCTATAAAAATGTTGTATTCAAATTTTTATTTAAGAAATCCGAATAATTTTTTTTTTATCACACAACGCAAATCCCGGCATAACTGGACCAGTAGTCTGAATTTTCACTCCAAGGTGGGTTTTGTTTTTGTCAAATGTGTGAACTGTGAGGTGTGACAAACTCTTACCCTGAGAACCTTCCTCTCTCGGTCAGGATGCCACCGGAGGAACTCGCAGCAGACCACGGAAGCAGTCAAATTTCCGATACAAAAATGGATGGTTCATGGGAGAGCAGTGAAAGGCCTATTTTCAGAGATATTAGACGCTATTTCTGTCAATACTGTGGCATTTGCAGGTCCAAGAAGACCCTAATTACCAATCACATCAATTCTCTTCACAAGGTAATAATTTTTTCTTTTTTTTATTTCGTTTCTTGATTTTGCTTGGGTAAAATAATTATACTAGGGGAAGGACTTCGGGTGAGTTGGGGTTTCTTTTTCTTTTTTTCCTTCTAATTTTGTTTTTTCTCCACTGAAAGCTCACATCTTGTTCGAACAAAATCATGTAGTTTGTGAGTATTTCTGTTTTAAATTGTAATTGAATTGCTTTGTGTTTTACTGGGATGTGATTCGTCATGATGCCACTCTATCCTTTGTTCTTTTCATTTATATATGATTTGGGGTTGATTTTTTTTTTTTTTTTAAAAAGTTTATATACAATTTAGTCCTGGCAGTGACAAGTTGTGTTTCTTTAGACCTTGAAATTGAAAGTCAGTATATATGATTTAGTCCTCAAATGTGTCACCTTCTTCACAAAACCATCCTTCAATTAACGGTTGTTTATAAGGTGTAACAATAAAACTTAACAGATTGCCTTCATGGAGAGCTTATAATGTTTCACCTATGTAGTTAACATCCCTTGTTGACACATTCGGGAACTAATTTGTTTATACCAACATTTTTAAGGGCTAATGCAATACAAGTTTGCCACTTTTAGGGACTAAATTGCATATTAATTTGTTTAAAAATAATTCAGTTCATTTTGTGGGTGATATCTCATGATTTCATTGATTTGTAAATCCTATCACCTTTGATATGATTTGAGTCTTTTCATTTCAAATGAATTCTTTTCCGGTCTGTTTGGTTCAAACGAGGGGAGGGGAGGGGAGGTAAGGGGAGTTGAGGTGAGGTGATATTTTATCTTGTTTGGTTTGAGGAGGGGAGGGGAAGTCTTTGTTGTTTAATTCACAAGGGGAGGAGAGGGGAGGGAAAATAAAACTAATTTACTTTCATACTCTTTGGCTTTTATAGCATTCAACTTTATTAATATGAGAAGGGGAATATTTAAGTAATTTTGATTGTTTTATTTTAAACCTCCTTCTCTTCCCTCCAAATCCCCTCATTTTTGGAGGGGAGGCAAAATGCTATCAAGAGGGATTTTGGCCCCCTCTCCTCCCCTCCTAAAAAATTGAATCAAACACAACAACCCTCTTAAAATCCCTTCCCTTCCCTCCCCTCCCCTCCCCTCCAAATCCTTCCAACCAAACAATACTCAATTTTAAAGTTTCAACTTTCAAGTATTCCAAACATACCATTAAGGAATGTTAAAGTTAAACTTTATATTCATGGAAAGGAAAGCCATTTGTAAGCATGAATATGTATGCCTTGCAGTAATAGACGAGCATATAAAAAAGGACTGTATATCTGAAAAACTTGGCTCATTAAATATAATGGAAATGGATCAATCAATACCCTTTTCTCAGCCTTTGGGATGATACGTTTATTTATTAACCAAAACAAAGGTGAGATTTTGGGAGCATTGATGTTTAAGAGCATGATGGATAAACCTCCAGGATTTTTGTGTCTTCTAGACCTTTCTCTCTAAATTAAGTATATTTCTAAAGGTTATATTTCTGATGTATGATGTTTCTCAGGAGGAGGTGGAAAAAGCACGAATCCAAAGGGATCAAGAAGCAGAGGGTATAAAATTGAATACTTGTAATGAATGTGGTGCTAGTTTTAAAAAACCTGCCTACCTGTTGCAGCACATGCAAAGCCATTCGCTTGAGGTATTTCCTGACAATATATGTTGGAAGTGTTCTATTGTCCCAACTTTTTTCTCATTATAAGTTCTTTGGAGGGCCACTATATTGGGGCTTTTGTATTTGTGTGATTTAAAATTCATTGCAATAGATTATGCTTCTTAAGATTTGTCATTTGTCTGTACGGATGAAGAATTTGTTGGGAGATCAGAATTGATTCATACTTTAGGTATCTTATCTCCAAGTTTTGCCTTGTTATATGTAACAAAATCTGTGGAAATGATCTGACTATATCTATGTTTGATCCAGTCTATTGTACTGTGGACAGTATTAGTTTTTGCTCAACAAAAATACTACACATCTAACACTTAATATTAGTTGTTGCATCAACTGAAGATGCATATTTTTGCAGGAAAGTATTTTATGAATCTAAAATCATAAAATTATGGATGTTATAGTGTGAAGCATTGGATCTCGACTCCAAAATGCATGAGGCAGCATGGTTTGACTTGATGGATTAGTATCAGGTAGGGAGACCTCTTGAGAAGCTCCATCAAGGGTGCCTCAGTCACGCTCTGTTCAAAATGAGGTTGGCAGTTTGCTCACTCATATCTTGTTCTTGTCGCAGCACATTGATGCTTATTAGTTTATGGTTTTCTAGCCTTTAACACTTTTTTGCTTGTTCCAGAGGCCATACATTTGCACTATTGATGATTGTCAAGCAAGTTACAGAAGAAAGGATCACTTGACTCGTCATCTTCTACAGCATGAAGGGAAAATTTTTAAGTGTCCAATTGAGAATTGCAGCCGTGACTTTGCTTTCAAGGGAAACATGACAAGACATGTCAAGGAGTTCCATAGCAAAGATTCTACCTTGACTGGTTTTAAAGGTCAGAAGCAGTATGTTTGCCCAGAAATTGGCTGTGGGAAGGTTTTCAAATTTGCATCAAAGCTACAGAAGCACAAAGATTCTCATGGCAAGTTTCTTTTAAAAATTTTGTATTAATGAGCAAGTTTTTCATATGATGTACATAATGTGATCCTTTTATTTAGAGTTCTGAAAAAATGTTAGACATGGTTTTGAAGAGTACCTATATTCTGCAGTTAAGCTGGAGTCAGTAGAGGTAGTGTGCTTATATCCTGGGTGTATGAAGCATTTTACTAATGTCCAGTGCCTTAGAGCACACACTAAATCCTGCCATCAATATGTGACCTGTGAAACTTGTGGGAAAAAGCAATTGAAGAACAACATTAAAAGGCACCTTCGTAAGCACGAAAATGGTAGTTCATCAGAGGTGTTTCCTTGTGAATATAAGGGTTGTAGCTGCACATTGTCAAGTGTAAGAAATCCCTAGCCTTAAAACTGCTTGATGTACATTTTAACTTAAGAGTGGAAAAATTTTAACTATGGGTCAAGTTTAAACTTTTGTATTTGATTCCCAATTTGGTTACAACTTGAACTTGGTTGTAATTTACCTCTCTTGTGGCTATGCATCAACAGAAATCCAATCTTCATAAGCATGTCAAGGCTGTGCACTTGCAAGATAAACCTTTCATGTGTGGCTTTCCCGATTGTGGCATGAGATTTGCTTATAAACATGTGAGAGATAACCATGAAAAATCCGGTTCACATGTTTTTACCCTTGTAAGTTTCTATGCCTTTATATTCAAATTCCTTATAAAGAATTTGTGATTTCTAAACATTTGCATGATATGCTCATAAAAATTGTTTGGTGCAGGGGGATTTTGAAGAAGCTGATGAACAATTCAGGTCAAGGACAAGGGGAGGGAGGAAGAGAAAGTACCCCACAGTTGAAATGTTAGTTAGGAAGAGAGTTGCTCCACCAAGTCAACTGGAGTTGCTCATGAAAGGTATTGAGTAGATGTATTGAGCTTTTGATGTGTTTGTGTAGAAGTGTGTGAGAATGTGTGCTAATGAGAACAGTTAATCCTGACCATAAAATCATAATGAATGGTCAGGATTATTTAATCTTGAACATACATCTATTATATTATTGTGTAGTAAAGATTAGTTCCTCTGTATACTATATATATGATTAGGATTAGGACAATAATGCATAGCTTTGGTCGTTACATCCCCTTAAAAATTTTATGCTCATAAAAGATTAGGCAGTAGCATGTCATCTTTGATTGTAAAGGAAATAGGAGTTGATTTGCTGCTCATTATTACCTATTACAGTGAAAAAGGTTGCACTCAAATTGCTTGCTTTCATTAAAATGTGCTTGGATCCTGGATATTTAAATATTTTGAATTCTCAAACTCGTTGCTAAGCATTGCTTAGGATTGACGTGATTGTGTTGACAATGTAAATTATTCCAAATCCTAAGTAAAATTAATTATGACACGCAAATACTAGTGAAATAGGGAAAGACATTTTTGGTTACATTTAGTGGATGCTAACGTTTTTATATGTATTTTATCATTCGGTATATGAATGGTGAAAGACTGAAAGCATAATACTTAACATAATTGATATGTTACACAGTTGAATAGATTACTTAAGGCGCTTAAGTATTTATCACATAAGTGCTTATTTATAAGTTTTACTTAAGAATTTTATTGAAATAAGTTTGAGAGAGCTTATAGATAAATATAAATGTTTATTCATAAGTTTTATTTTGAGAAACCCATTTAAATAAGTTTAAAAGAGTTCATAAATTGGCCATAAGTTTTTTTTTTTTTTTCCTTTTTGAAGAAACTATTAATACAAAGTGGGTCTACAATGTGAACCATGTCCCACGTTATTCATAATGTAAAAATATAATAATTCAACGTTTATTTTATTAATGATTAATATTAAATCATTTTTTAATTACTTTCATGAAATGTTAGTTGAGAAAAAAAAAACTCAAATCGATAGTATCATATAATGTAGATATTTTCTCTTTTAACTTTAAAATGATAGATTATTAACGAAACTAATATAGATGTATTGTAAATCTATATTTTCTCTTAAATCAAATTCAAATAATTATATAAGGACCATTTGATAAAAAATAATTATTCATTTGATAAAAAATAATTATTCATTCACTTTTAATAACCGGTAAAATGTAATTGTAAAATTTTTATTTGGCTCACCCTATAATAGAATCATCCTTACAAAATGCATAAATCTTTTGTAATTGCAAAAATAAAATGGAGCATCGTGAACATTTTAAATTGGTCTATTTTAGATCGACCCTTCTTTACCAAACTATTTATGGATAGGATAATTTTAAAATAATCAAAATTATTAAAAAGTGATTAATTTATAAGAAAGTGTGTTGTTAACTTTATAAAAACTATAAATATGCACTTTGATCTCAGAAAGTGACACCTTGTTTATTTTTTATTCTCGAAAGCGCTGGTGTATACAATTTGATCTCTAAATGAGTTAACTTAATCATATTTTGATATTTTACCATAAAAGTGTGAGTAAAATATAAACAATATTAACACATTTAGAGATCAAATTGTATACATTAATACATGTAGGGGCTAATATGCATCTGAAAAGAGAATTAATTATATATTTACGGAGACCAAACTGTATATACACCAACACTTGGACCAAAGACAAATCAGGTGTCATGTTCATAAAAATGAACCAATATAAAAGGTATGTTAAAAAGTATGTAAAAAAAAATATGTTGCTACCGCTTGTCATATGTCAAATATTATGGAGAGCAATATTTAAAAAAGCAAAAGTACGAAGTATTTAATGAAATAAGAATTTATCTAATAGTTTGGAAAACATATAACATATTCATGTAACAAAAACATACAATAATTTATATAACACATTTTTTCTTTTTATATCTTTTCATCATATTTCATACTTCTCTCTTTTTTTTTTTTTCTCTTTTATCTCTTTATCCCTCTTAGTTGTAAATATTTCTCTTTGGAACAAGAATTTGTATATAGAGTTTGACTTTGATATGTAGAAAATGAATTTGTATATACTTTGGAAATTCATTTCGAAATTTGGCAAAGACTTCTTTAAAACTAAAGAAACTAAATTGATGTCATGCCCTGAGGATAACCACTTCAGTTAATTGCATAATATAATGTCTTATATTACTTTTATTTCTAGGATAACGCTAACAAGTGCCCTAAAGATACTGATAAAAAATAAAATAAAATATTTATTGGATCGTGCAACATTTAATGTTATACAACCTATCAATGTTATGATTTCTAATAAAAACTTTTTATTGATTCTTTATAACCAATGCTCTTAGGGCACTCATTAGTAGGACCCTTATTTCTATATATTAATGTTCTTATTGTCATGAAATTCATTTTTAAACTTCTTATTATACTCCCTTTTTTCCTATTTATAAGACACATTTCAGAAGTTTTTTGTGTTCCTTTTTATAAGTCATTTTACAGTTTCAAGAAAGTATTTTTTAGCATTTTCCTTATCTATCCTTATTAATTTTAATGTCTTTTTAACTATCAAATGATAGTGAATTTAAACCTAATAGGGTCGGCCTAATGGTGAGGGGTTTTGGTAGTTTGACATGAGGTATTAGGTTCAAACCTCATTACATTCTATGTAAATAAAAAAAATGATAGTGAAGTTAATTATTGATATTAAATAAGTGTAAAACTAAAAAAATTAATCTTTTTTTTTGGAACCCCAATAAAAGTAACTGTGCCGATGGAACCGATGGAATACCTTTTATCTATTTTACATCATCTCTCCTCAATAATGGAGCATTTATTACAATTTAAGAAATACTCTCTCCGTCCCTATTTATAAGACCCCTTCTAGAAAAATTGGATGTCCCTTAATATAAGACCCTTTGCAAAATTTTAGGTAAATTATTTATTTTTTCCATAGTTACCCTTCATTAATATTCAACTCTTTTTATTCCCCATGTATTGATGAGTGTGAATAATTAATGAAGTTTTACCATATGCTCAACTACCTCATTGGAAAGCGAATTTTGGAGTCTTTCACTATGTCATCATTAATGTTACTAAAATTTAGTGACTTTTAAATAGGGGTATATTTGGAATGCTATTATTTTTTTTAAAAGACCAATACATTAACCAACTTTTCTTAAACTGTGTGAAACGGTTGAGAGAGTCTTATAATAAGGGACGGAGGGAGTAGCACAAATATAATTGAAAAATGTAATTAATATTAACTTGAATTTCTAAATGATCAGACAAATAAGAATTGAATTAGTACTCATTTTTTTAAGAAATCATATTTAATTTATTAGTTTCATTTTTGAAATATTAAAATTTTAATTATTTAATTCCTTTAGGGTGTCTTTGGTACTTGTAGCTCATTTGAATAACTTATTTGACCAATGAAGAATTGTTTGATAAATAAGTTTATTTTATTAGCTTGTACTCCTTTTGGTATTATAAAGCATTATTTAGAAGATTTTGATGGTACTTTTTATAAGATATTTTACAATTCTTATCAAACCTTTATTTTTCTCTTATTAAAGTATTTCGCTGTCTCTCTTTACAAGTTGTTCATTAACAACAAACCGAGGGATTATAAAAATTCTTACACATGTGGTAAGAAAAACAAATTGGAATCTTATCTATTTAGTGGGAATATATTAATTGTGTTAAATGAGATTAAATTGGAATGTTATATTATTTTTTAGAAAATAGTAAAATAAACTACTTTGACTATTTTACTGATTTGTGTAATTCGATTAAAGATATTTTATAATCAAGACTAGAGATGATAACTTATAACCTATAAGTTACTTTAGATTGCTTATAAGTTTTAGCTTTTTTTTCTTCCATTTTATTTTTAATATTTTTTAAATTTTATAATTTAACATATTTTAATTTTAATTTTTTTAATTAAATTTACTGTGAAAAATGGGAGTGGTGCGTTAATTAAAATTAAAACAACAATTACACCCTCCGGACTTGAATATAAGCAACAAAAAATCCACATATGATGGTCCAAAATATAAGCAAACATCAACTAATTTTACCTTATTTAATGACCTCGTACCGAAATACCTTTTATTTAAATTCATATTTTATTTTCCAATAACCCTACTTAATGAGCCATGTAAAGAGAGTATTTCCACTTGGAACAAGTTTCAATAAAATTGAAATTTTCTATGACGGGCAAATTAGAGAATGCGTGCAATCCATTTTTAGATGACATTAAGAAAATTTAATGAGGTTAACTAACATTCTTAATTAACGTGAATTAGTTTTTTTTTTCTTGTATTTGAGTACAAAGTAGTATTTAATAGTTGAATTTGAGTAATCAATAGCTTTTAATAACATTTATGTTGTGTTTGGTGGAGGTGAAGTGGGGGAGGGAGGAGGGAAGTGGGAAGAAATGGAGAAAGTAGGTGTGTTTGGTGGAGGAGGGAGGAGGGAAGTGGAGAGAAATGGTGTGTTTGGTGAGGAGGGAAATGGGTGAAAATGAGGGGAGATGATTACACTATTCATTTCTCTGCAATTTTGTAGTGAAATAGAGAGAAATGAGAAGTGGACAAGTGATAATCGATTTTTATGTATACATAATCGATTATCATGTTACCCAATGTTATAAAGAATCGATTTTCATGTACACATAATCGATTTTTATGCTACTCACTGTCATAAAAAATTGATTTTTAATGTCCCATAATCGATTGTTGAGAAAATAAAAATCGATATTTTTTTAATAATCGATTTTCATATTTTTTCCTTTTATTTCACACATTTCTCTCATACCAAACAACCTATTTATCTTCATTTCATACATATTTATCTCACACCCAACAACCTATTTCTCTTCATTTCTCTCTTTCATATTTCTCTCCTTCCCACTTCTCTTCTCATCACTTCTCTTCTCTCTATTTCCCTAACTTTTCCTATTTCTATCCTTCCCACTTCTCTTCTCTCTATTTTCCTATTTTCACAAAACATAGGCTTAATAAATGTTCCTCACTCATTGTTCTTATAGCACTTATTAACATAATAAGTGCTAATGGGAATCCGTTCAAGAGCTAGACATGAAACTACGTTAAATAATCAAAAGAATAATTTTACCACTCATAATGGTTCTACTTAACCCAAGGTCTCAAATAGGGGTGGAGTTAATATTTTATCATTAGGAGCCGGAATAAAATATTCCCTCTAGTCTTTTTTATAGAATTCTTTTGATAATTTTGCTTGACCCTATTATCTAAGACACTTCACAAAATTTTAGAAATATTTATTATTTTTCCATCTTTACCTCTCATAATTATTGAACCTTTATAAATTTTAGGTTGGTTAACGTTGGAAATTAAATGAAGTTTAACTTAAAATAGGGATAAACTTGGAATTTGTAGGAATTTTTTAAAAACTAATATATTAAAATATCTTTCCTTAATTTTTTAGGATCGAAGGGATTATTAAAAAGTATAATAAATATATTAATAATTCTAAATAAAAAATAAATTTTATTTAAATAAAACTCTACGTTTTTTGTAGTGATAAATTTTTCTGTTAATGTATCAACACTGAATTTTCCTGCTTCTCTTTGAATGACTGATATTATTTTTCAATCTATTAAACCAACATTTCAATCAAATATATCCTAACACTTGAAAAGAGAATATTATATCATAATTTTTATATTAAATCAAGATAAGGATTCTTACCCAACAGTGGTTGGTTATAGTGTAAGTGGATACCTGCAAGTCAAGGGTTCAAATCCCCTGTTGTTGCTGCTCTTGAGAGAACTTTACCTAACCACGACCACCCCTTGAAGGTTATAAACCCAAAACTATGTTTGTGGGAGATTCCCCGTCAAAGAAAAAAAAGTATTTTTTTTGTCTATTTTATCACCTAATCCTAAAAAATTAATTTTAAATTAAATAAAAGAATGGGGAAGGGGAAATAGCCATGCTGCTGAGCTCAGTGCTTTGAAGATTGGCCTTGTCCTTGCCTGGGAGAAGGGTGTTTGTTATCTGTTGGTTGAGTCTGATGATTTGGAGCTTGTCCAAGTGGTGAATGGTTTTATTCCGGGAGATTCCTCCCATTTTGGTGAGCCTCTGTTGGAAATTATATCTATGCTAAAACGTGAGTGGGAGGTTCAAGTCCATCATATTTTACGTGAAGCAAATTCTGTTGCTGACTCCTTGGCCAAGATTGGTAGACAAGGTTCTGATGCTTTGTTAGTTTTAGATTCCCCTCCTTCGGATTTTGGGGAGTTGCTTGCTGCAGACTGTCCTTGTAGGCTATAGTTAGCTTTGTCCTTGTTTTGTTTGTTTAATTTCTTTCCCTGTAACAAAAAAAAAATTAAATAAAAGAATAAAAGATTTTGTTTAATTAGACCCTTATTTCTCTTATCATATAATCCTTAAAATAAAATTAGTTACTTTTTTCTATTTTATCACCAATTGGGTTGGTCAAGTGGAGCAAGACATGGTATCGTATCTGACATGTCGCAAGTTCAAACCCTCATTTGTCCCCTTGAGGCACTACAAGAAATTTGCTTTTCAGCGACGACCTTGTAGCGACGGCCACGACACCGTCGCTATTAGCGTCGGCCAGGCTGACGCAACGGCCGTCGCTAAAGATATCACCATTGAAAAGATATATTTTTCTAATTTTTTATGTAGCGACGGCCAGACCGTCGCTACTTAGTAACGTTAGCGACTACTCTGGCCGACGCTAAAGGTATAATAATTTTTTTTAAAAAAATTTAGCGACGACCTGACCGTCGCTAAAGGAAAAAAAATTTTAGCGTCGACCTTCATAACGTTAGCGACGGTCTGACCGTCACTAATTTTTTGTTATTTTTTACTATATATATATATATAATCTTTTGCGCTATATATTCCAAGAAATAAACTTGGCATAACGATAATGCTCATTCTTTTTATCGTGCAAGTTGTGGGTTCGATTCTCACAATTGATAAATCCGGGAAGGAATGATTATTTTTTAAAATATATTTAACGACGGCCATGGCCGTCATGGTCGTCGCTATGTAGTGACGGCCATGGAATTAGTGACGGCTATTAGCGTCGGCCATAAAATGTCGTCGCTACTGCATTAACGACGAGGCTTCTAGCGACAGCCACGACACCGTCGCTAGGCCGTCGCTAATGATGCAATAGCGACAGTTTTTGCCTTTGTAGCGACGACTTTTGGTAGGGATGGCAATGAGCACCCTATGTGCAGGGACTATAGTGTCCGTCCCCATACCTGTATTTTTTTTTACAAAAAAGCTTGTACTCGCGCCCAAATCCGCGTGGGCAGCAACTTTAATGCCCGTACCCGCTGGGCACTTATATGACCATACCCGCCCACGCCCGTTACCCGCAATTTAGTTAAGTGAAAAATTAATAACTCATTAAAAAAATATTAATTAAAGAAAATTATAACTCAATTAAAAAACTACTCCAAAATCATCTAAACATATTTATTAAATATCAATGGCATAACAATTTAATTAAATCGAAACACAATATGTTAATATTCTAAAACACAACACATGATTAATGTTCAATTTTTTTATTAAATATTACTTCACATCACACTATTTTATAAACTTGGATATCAACATTCTCCATGATGTGCAAAAAATTATTATTAACATTAATTAATCATATATTATAAAGTAAAAAACACAAATAGATAGTTTTAAAAATATATTTTTAATCTTTAATATTATATATATATATCAATTTTAAATATATGTATAAATATATTAGATATTTTAATAAAATTACTATATATATAATTATTTATTAAATAATTATATATATATATATGAGTGCGGGTATGGGGCGGGCTGAGCATCATAGTGCCCGTACCTGCGCCTGTCCCCGTTAAAAAATGCGGGCTATTGCCCCGTAACCGCGCCCATACCCGTTTTGCGGGTTTTTACCCTGCCCATTCCGGGTAATTTTTGCGGGTACCCATAAGGCCTAGGCTCAATTGCCATCCCTAGCTTTTGGTCGTCGCTAAAAGTCATTTTTCTTGTAGCGGGGTGAAGTAAATGTAAGTACCTCTATAAATGCTCTTTGAACCCAGAGACTTTCCCTGCCTTGGACGGGGCACCATTCGCTCACCCTAAATTTCATTAAAAAAAGATAAATAATTTTTTTAATTTTATTACTTAATCCCAAAAGTAAAATTCAAATCAAATAAAAAATCCTTTTTATTTTTTTAGATTTTTAATTTTTTTATCAAGAAATTATAGAAATCATATTTAAATGAAATAAAACTTTCTTTAATTTTAAATGCATTTTAAATGCATGTTACCTTATCATCTCTAAATAAGAAAAAATAATTAATATAAATAATATATTAAAAAGAATATAAGAAAAAAAATAAAAATTATTTTTTTTTGAAAAATTATAAAGATAAGAATTGAAAGAGTCATAAAGAAGACATACTATAAAATTTACAAAATATTTAAGAAAAATAGTTAATAAAATACTTTATGTGAAATTTATAAAAAAAAATTGGTAAATTTTAGGGGACATGAACCCAAAAAACAATTACACTCATTGGCAGAATCATATATGTAATTTTGACATTGGTAAGTTTTAGGGTTTACACATTTCAAATGTTGATGAATTAAGATCTTGAAAAAATATTTCAAATCTACAAAATTTCTTACACATAAAAAATTAGTTAGTACTTCTCACACCATTTTAATATATAATATGATATTTAAAATAGAAGAAAATATGTATTATTTGGTTGTACATGTACAAATGTTTGAATAAGTGATATTATATATATGTGTTGTATGTATGTATATTATATTAAGCAAAGATTTGTATTAAAAGAGAGTATAAGGGTTTATCCAATGCACATAACACCAATAGAGCTAATAATTAAAAAAAAAACACACACACACATACATATATATATATATATATCTATAATAAAATAAAAAAATTGTTAAAGTTTTAAATTTTTAATTAATAATTATAATACTTCCCTGAAATGCAGTATTTTTAAAGAATCAAACTAAAAGGGTGGGCTCGGATCCAAAGTTGGATAATAATAATAATATTACTATATTAGTGCATGATATTTTTTCTTCTTTCTTTCCTTTTTTTGGTGTACAGTACCTTTTCATCATCCGACGTCCCTACATATATAGGGTCCATGTGTAAATACATTATTGAACTCTGTACATTATACTCATCCAACCTGCAAATCATTCTTCGCTGGGTGCATCAATATTGGTGTCTGCAGGAAAGGGAAAGTGTGACAAAAAATTAAAGTATGAGGAATTCTTGCTTCCACCACACCCATTTCTACTTTTTTTTTTTCACTTCAATTGCTCAATGGCAAGCAATGATTGAAATGCCGGTTCAAACTTATATTCGTATCCAATATAGCAGTATCTAATATCTTTTTTTTTTTTTATGAAAGTGGGAAATGGGTGGCCAAAACAAGTTATATATATATATATATATATATATATATATATATGTCTAAAACTTAATCATATGCATGGGTTACAACTAACCCATACATTGAAGTTAATGCCTATGTCACCACTTGCACAAACGTGTCTAGCTATTATTCATTTTACACTAATATTCTAAACATAAAAGTAATAAAATCCACATCCAATTGCACCCGTTAAATAATAAAGAAAAAACCGAAGAAAGTAGCTATACAAAGAAAGACGTTGATTCATTGTTGTTGGATTTCTTCAATTAAAAAGAAAGAAAGAAAGAAAAACGAGAAAAAAGAAACAAGTTGGCGCGTGGCATATAGGTAAGATACATTGCACATTTGCACTTTGCAGAGTGCTAAATGGATTGTACTACTACTAACTAACAACTTGCACTGCATATGTAGCATATGAAATTACGAATACTCTCTTTCACATATCGATCTCTTCCATCCTAACATAATTCCCATGCTATTGCAAAACAACATCATGATATGTGACGGATTTGAGTCTCCCTCGTTTAATATTGCTATAATTAAATTCAATAAAGAAAAAGCAAGAAACAATGATCTCTCATTACAATTGTGCAGCGATCATTTCATATATATATGATTCAAATCCATGTCACAAAGTCAAAAACCAGAGAGCAACTTGAATATTGACACAAAATTATCAAATGCACTGAAGTCAGAGGCTAACCCATAACCACCCTGGTTCCCCACACACCAATTTAACTCCATTCTCAATTTCTCATATATATTCATTATTTTTTAGTATTTTTTAATTATTATCTTGTCTCTTAGGTTGGAATTCTTGGATTTTAGGGAACATCTTTGAATTCAATCTCAAACTGCTAGTGGCAAGTATGGGATGGATGTTTTGGGAATGGGGAATTGAACAATATCCGAATTATATATTCCTAGTGGATCGACTCTAAACCCTAAACCCTAAAGAGTGTGTTTGGCTTGCCATTTCAGCTAGCTGAAAGTTGAAAATAGTAGCTGAAACCATTTCAACAGTGTTTGGGAAGATATGTTTTTTGGGTAGTTACAAGTTTTTCTTAAAAAGCTACTTAGGGTAGCTTTTTTAAAAAACTCCAATTTTCAATTACTAGTTGAAAATTAATTACAAGTTTAGCCCTCAACCACTCCCATTTATCATTATTTAATAATTAATGTTGTCATTAAATGTCATTTTACCATTTTCAACTATTATTACCAAACACATTCAATAGTTTTTCAGTTTTCAACTAGCTTTAAGCTTTAAGTGAGTTTTTCAGCTTTCAGCTAGCTTTAAGCTTTCAGCTAGTTTTTTCAGCTAGTTTTACCAAACACACTCTAAATATATAGTTACAAATTAATACTTTCAAATAAAGTATAAAAATCTAATATTTTTAATTAAACATAATTGATATATATTTAAAAATGTAAAAAAGTTTTATATTATGATTGCATTATATGTTATCATATTATTTAATAAATATAACCTTCATATATTATTACTATCAAACTCAATAAATATAATGTGATAACGTGTCATAAGATTATTAATTGATGGCCTACATTAACTATATTTACCCATTAAACTCTCTCTTTTTCAATTGTCTTTCATTGGAAATTTGGTATTTAGATAAGTGGACTTATACAACATCTATTAAAAAAGAGGTAATTTTAAATGGTTTAATACAATTTTAGTATCATTTTAATTTTTTAAAGAAACTATAAACTATCACCGAGCACGCGAATCATCTGATAAGGGACTGTTTCAGCTTAACCAGTGGTTTCGAGTACGAGCTATGAGTATGCAGTTGTGTTAAATACTCAGTTGGAGAGTCGCCCATAGAGAGCCACCCATAAAGGTCCTACCCAGTTCGAACAGAATTGTCTCTCATAAAGAATATATATGGTGTTAAAAAAAAATCTATGACCAATCCGTACACATTTTCTAAAACCAGCATTTTAATCTTGAAAGTGTTTGAGTCGCTTATTTTAATTTTTAAAAGTAGGAAATTAAACAAATTAATTAACTGACTATAAAAGTGTAATGTGTCAATTATTTTGGTACCCACGTGAGCTCTAGTTACTTAATGGTAACAACATGTGGCACATATTATAAGTGTCCAGGATTTATTTTTTTTTTGGGAGCCGGAATAGAATATTGCCTTTATTTCTTTTTACATAATTTTTTTATAATTTATTTGGTCCTTTTTTTTAGTCTCTTTATGAATTTTTATAAGCATTTTTTTTATCTTTACCCATCCCTCATTATTGAATATTTTCTAGATTAGTTAACATGAGAGAATTAAATAAAGTTTGATTTACAATAAGGGTTTCAATAAAAAAAACTTACAATAAAAAGGTAATATTATAAAATTTACATAATATTTGGGGCTAGATTAATAGTTAATATAAAATATTTTATATGAGATATGTATAAAATTAAAAGGATTGAAAAATTTTGGGGGGCATGCATGGCCCCTGCCAGCCCCCTACGCCCCTGTAAGTTTCGTATAAGATACTCATTTACAAGAACTAAATTAACATATCATGCATACATTTCTGGGAACTAAATTGAACATATTCCTAAAGATGCTATTTTAATTTCAATGTAGTTTTTTTATTTAGGTTATTTTGTACATTTTTTTTTATATTTTTTGTATTATTGATCTAAGTAATTTATAATATTGTGTGTATTAGCATTCTACATTATAAAAATTTAGATTTTTTGGCTAGGCTATAAATATTTATATAGATTATTTAGAAAGCTTAAATTAATATGAATGATCTTAAATTAATATTATTTAGAAAAATTAAATCATAAAATAATGATTTTGACATTAAATCGAAAGCTCTTTAATTTCAAGTAAAGCATGTTTATGTCATGATTATTATAACTTTCATTATTTCAAGTTCATATTTAAAAATTATAGAAAATGAATAAATCAAAGTTTGAGAGTTGAACTATAAATATTTCAACATCATAATTAAACATTATTGTTAAGGCTTAATAACATGTTTTCCTCTTATAGTTTTTTGTAATTTTGGTTGCCCTAATTTTCTTTTGCGTTATTTTTATCACTCAAAAATTTCTTTTGCTAAATAGCATTAAAAAATTTGTTCTCTCTATGCCTTTATGTATGTGTTAGAGGGACCACCAATTAAAACAAATTTTATAGAGATCAGAATCGTATAAAAAGTTTTAGGGAGACTAAAATTGTAAATAAACATAATTGGGGTTCAAAAGTATAATTAAACTTATTATTAAATATTGTCGTCATTATTGTTATAGAAATGATAATATAACATTTGTCTTTGTAAATTCATGCCACGTGTCACATTTATAGTTGATTTTCCTTTTTTTTTCACAAGCATTAAGATAGTATTTTTTTATTCTCATTAAGATAGTAATGTTTATCTTGATAATACATATTTTTAAATATACAATGTAAAGATTTTTAAAGGATAAAATATTAAAATAGACCATATTGCTATCGTACACATTTTAAATATTAACTTTTAAATAGTTACAAATCTATATATCTCATGCTTTTTAAATTAAGTTTAGAAATTTAATATTTTTTAGTACACTTTTTTCAACTGTCATCGTTGAAAAGTTGGTGAATATATATAGGTCAGTGGAACTACAACATTTATTAAAAAAATGTTTTTAAATGTTTTAATATTATTTTAATTGTTATAAAAAAACTATGATTCATAATTTTTAATTTCAACGGAAAAGTATATACCTTTAAAAGTAAACAATTTGACTTGTTAGAGTGATTCAGTCATATTTGTACTATGAAGAGATTTTCCCATTTTCTCCCCTATAGATCCTCTCCTGCGGTCCTGCCTATGCAGCAGATTTAGTTACGGAATAGTTAGGAAATCGCTACTGAACTAACTGTGGAATGTTTTTTGTAGCTATTACGTAGCTATTTTGTAGCTATACTTGTTGGAGAGAGATACATCTGGCGGAGATTAGGGTTGCACATGGGTTCAACCAACCCGATCAACCCAAACTCAACTCAACCACTATTTGGTGGGTAAGGTTGGATCATCGGGTCTGTTTGAGTTGGGTAAGCATGAACCTAACCAGTTTGGGTTGGGTAGCGGGTTTGGATAAGTACAACCCGATGTACCCAACCCAACCCGACCTTCCATATAAAAGACTATTATATTATTAATAATTATCTTATCTAAATTAAATTTAGTAACAGTAAAATAAAATTCAATTAAAAATTGGTGCCATAATAGAACAATAGTTTGTTAATTTGTGAGATTGAGACTTTTATGGTTGTGGAATATCTTATTCGGGACATCTATTTACTGCATTGTGCTAAATATTTGAATTAAATTGTGTGTGGAAAGTGTATGCCATATTTTTTTTTCTAGTTTTAATTTATAAAATTTTGGAAAAAGTTATATGACCAAATAAGAGTCAAAATCATGGAAATACAACTTTATATAATTTATAAAGTCCAAACGATGATAAAAAATAATCAGTTTCTATAAATTTGGTTTTTTCTTTTTTTGATTTTTTAATTATATGATCCGATCACCCAACCCAACTTGACCTTGATCAGTTTGGATGGGTTGGGTCCATAAAAGAAAAATGGTAAAACCGACCCAGTCCAATATGAACATGGTTAATCGGGTTGGGTACAAAAGTAGTGCAAATCCAACCCAACCCAATCCGCGTGCAGTCCTACTGGAAAGGATCCGAATCCTTCTCTCCCTCCACTGAGATATATCCTTTTTTTCATTAAATTAAAATATGTAGTTTGATCCAAGAAAAACAACTTTAAATTTAATTACACTTTTGATCCCTATTATAACATATTTGCAATTTTGGTTCCTTAATTTTTCCATGATTTTGGTCCCCCTTAAATTTTTTAATTTTGAATTGGTGATCCCTCTTGTACATACTTGGAAGCATAAGGGAACTGAAATTTTTAGGGCTATTCAGGATTAAAACTTTTAAGGGGATCAAAATTGTGAAAAAAAAATTGGGGGATCAAAATTGCGGATAAACTATAATAGAATGATAGAAAATGCAATTCATGGAGTGTGATGAAGTATAATTAGACCCTTTTTATAGTATGGGTGGTGTAACATCTAGAAATTGATGATTAACCTCATATGTTGGTCCTCAACTAACCTCTTTATTCTCTTTGATTGATCTCATGGGTCAGTCTCTAACCAACATCCATTGTTGACCTCTCTAGTCTTTCTAGTTGATCTTATAAGTCAGTCCATGGTCGACCTTTTTGGCCCCCTAGCCAACATGCCAACCTTTAGCCTACCTCTCAATCTTTATCAATCAATAATTTATTGCTTGATGAAATGATATAATACCTATTTTGGCAATTATAAATTACTCATCATTGAGATAATTACAAATGACCATAATTATATCATATCAATGAAAATTCATAAAATTTTAGGATGTTGTATGGGTGGAAGGGGAAAAGCTTATCCAGGATTTCAATAGAATATTAATCATATAAAAAATAAAGAATATTTGATTTTTCGGGTGGGGGAATGATAGAAGAAGATTGGTCTAGATATAGAGTTGGAAAACAGAACCTTTTGACAGGGAATTAATGTGGATGTTTCTTGGCATTAATTAGCTTGGTGAAACTAAGGAAATTCTGTACAAATTCTTCATCATGGTGCTTTGATGGTGTCTATTTAGTCAAAAACACATATTGGATCCTTTTACAACATTCTTCAGAGGTGGATAAATATTTCTTTAGAAAACTTTAGGCAAAAGTACCCTTGGTAAAGTAGTCATTTGTGTTTGGAGAGTGATGTTGGATCAAATGTCAGTAAAAATAAACCTACAAAGTAAAGGACTTACTAATGAAGGAGATGACAACAAGTGTACCTTAATTTTGCAAAGGTTTAATTGAAGATTGCGGTCATTTTTTTTTCTTTTGTGAATTTGTATATAACATTTGGCAAAGGTGTTATGCTTGGTTGGGTGTGCAAACTGTACTGTCAAGAGATTGCATAGCTCATTTTCTTTAACACATAGGGACTTTTAATTCATCTTATCATTAGGATGACAACTCCTTTACTTAGAAATAAAACACCACATAAGTTATTATATAGAAAATGCCTTTGTTTTGTTCACCTAAAGGTCCTCTGTTACTTATCTTGTGCTTCCACACACCTTAAAAGCACTTGTTGAGAGAAGCTTATTCCCTAGTGTTTTAATGATATCAAACCTTAAGAGAATATGCATGTGCTCTCGGTATATCTAAGATTCATTTGTTGTACTAACTGTGAGTTGAGATTGTGCAGCGCTTAGACTACACTTTGCAGGTCTTGAGTTCTGAGAAACAAAGATAAGATGCAAGGATCAGCTAAAATTCAGTATGAATATGAAAGCAAAGGCAGAGTACAAACAACAACATCTCACTGTGCCACCATCAGGAAAGACTTAGTCTAAGCATGACAAAAACACTTTGAAATATGAAGCTGAGCACAAGACAAAGTAAGAGTCAAGTTAAGACTGACCAAGCTCAAATTCATAGGTGAGACTCAGACTCAGACTCACCAGCTAAGAGACTGAGACTCAGATCGATGCCCTCAGACTCAGACTAAGCACCGGGAGTAAGTCAACACAAGTACGCTGACACAACTGAACCACAACAGAATCCAAGTACAACACTCTCTCTCACCTGTAACAGTAAGATTAACGGCTACCTGCTGCAGTCTATAAAAGGAAGACTCCTTGACACTGTACACTGAGAGAAATTACTGCATAATCCAAAGAATCTTACCTTTCATACGTCTATCCTTATTTGTAAAACAATCATCTCTCCCATCTAATCTCTATTTTGTAACTTCAAGAGTGATGTAACTAGTTAAGCTCACTGTGTATCCGTACTTTGTACGTAGTAGCTAGTCCAACTTAATCTTATTCAATCTCACCTAGTCTCAGCTAAGTTAGGAGGTTCCTAAGCTTAGTGCGAGCAAGTGTAAGCCTGGAGAGGCACTGGAACAAGAATATTCAAATGTGAGCCTGAAGAGGCAGATGAAAGAATACTTGTAATTGACATATTTTCATAGTGGAAATCTCACAAGGTTGTGGGGATTGGACGTAACACAAGGTGTGGGTGAACCAGGATAAATCTGTGTGCATCTTTCCTATCTCTGTTGCTTACTTTAACGTATATAACTATCTGAATCTCAACATAACTTGTACAATATAAACAACTGACTTAAAAGGAATATTGCTGAGCATTTAGTCTCATCTTTACTCTTACTCGTCTCATATAACTTGAGCTTTGATAACATTTGTTTGATAAGTCAATATGAGATTCCAAGCTAACAAGCTTGAGAGCCAAGCTCAAATTGAGCTTAAGTTTTCAGGAATGAATTTGAAGTCTCTATTCAACCCCCCCCTTCTAGAGATATCCATCCAACTTCAGCACATAGAACTAAATTCAAGCTAAGAGCTAGAAAATTTGTTTTCACAGGATATAAAGAATGGACTAAGGGGGAATCCTCTATGATCTATATTTGAAAGAAATTAATTCTTATTTCCAGAAATATGATCTACTGTGAATTTTTTTTCCTTTTAATAACACAACTAACACTTGGAAGGAAACAATGCCACTGATGTTGCTACTAGGCCATATCCGATTCTAGATGGCATGGAGATTGAACCTATTACACCTCTCCAAGCACAAGAACCTGAACACATAGTCATTACAACACCAACTGGTGAACCTGACGTGAATGAAATAGCCACTCAAACAAGTGAACCGGAACATACACCTACTCATTTGCAACATTGAAATGAATAAAGACACTCTAATAGAATAAGGCGTCAGCCAGTCTACCTCCAGGATTACGATCTCAGCCTATTCTCTATAAATCTAAACCAAACATCTTCTAGTAGGGTTCTAAAAATAATTTAAGTCATCATATCTTATACGTCCTATGATAATTGTTTTGCTTCTTTTAGAAACTTTTGTTTCTCTGTGAGTTCCTTATGAAAACCAAGGAACTACGAAGAGGATTGTGCTTATGATTATTGGAAAGATGCTATGAAAGTTGAGTTAGAAGCTTTGAGAATAAATAACACTTGGACTATTGTTGACCTTCCTCTAGGAATGCACCCAATTGGATGTGAATGGGTATATAAAATCAAGTATCATGCCAATGGTGAGGTTAAAAGGTATAAGGCCAAATTAGTGGCTAAAGGTTATATTCAAATAGAAGGAGTGAATTATTTTAAATCCTTTTCCCTAGTTACCAAAATGACCATTGTTAGAACTTTTTTTACTCTTGCAGCTATCAATTATTGGCACTTAGAGCAATTGGATGTAAACAATGCTTTTCTCCATGTAGACTTGAATGAAGAAGTCGACATGTCTCTTCCTACGGGCATGACATCATCTTGTCCAAACAAAGTTTACAAAATCAACAAGTTTTTTTGTACAATTTAAAACAAACTAGTTGCCAATGGTACTTCA